>SRQL01000025.1:0-115026 GCA_018360575.1 Claviceps sp. LM454 group G7
ACATTGTCTTTCCCAAAAAAAAGAAATATTATGAACGCGATCACTGCATTTCACCCATCTCTGGATACGTGGAAGAATGGCATGCTGACCATCTGGGAGGCTACGACTGGACCCGCGGTGCTCCCTCAATCCAATCTTTGGGCTGCTATGGACTTTGCATCCATCCTCCTACCGACTACAATCAGGGTCATGTGGTGGCGAAATTCCTAGCTACCTTTCCCAACTTGCGGACGTTGAGTATTGGATGCGAATATCACAACGTGGCCGACTATGCGAGCTTCTTGCTTGAGATATTGAGGGCCACTCGCCTCGAAACCATGTACTTGGACGGGTTCTATCTTGATGGCGAAGCCTCTGCCCAGCTGATGCAAGCAGCAATCGACCAGGGCGTGGAATTGATGGAAGTGCTCCCTACTGGATGGGATGAATTCCCGATGACAAGGGACTGGCGGTTATCGCTGGGGGAGTAGGCTGAGCTTAACGGGGACAGAGTGGCGGGTCGTCGCCGCAAGGCACTATGGATTGGTTTGGTTACCGTTCTGTTGTCACACGTCTCCAATCGTTCCCTTACATCGGCCCTTTCGTCCAAGTTCTCCTGAGTCCTCATACAGGGTCCGCATCTATTGACTCTTCAGCTGAGAATCGACATAATTTATTCACACAGGACGTTCGTGACCGGGTTGGGCAGCTTGCAGTCGTCACATGTCCGTACCCTCAACTGGTGATCAGCGGCAAGAAAACAAGGGCGTCAACCGCAACAAGACTCTGATGGCGGTTTCCGCTGATGTAACGCGCCTCACGTGGGATCCGGTCTGCGATGGCTGTGGCCCGGACAGTCGTGACTCGCTGCCGCCCGGCAAGGATGCCGCGGTGGTCGAATATGCGTCATTGGCTGCTCCTGAGGGATGTATATATATATATACCTTGTGTTTTGTTGACAAGAGACTATTTCTTCTTTTGCATTGTCCGGCCGTTCTATTGAAGCGGCAGGCTATTTGCAGGTGCGAGAATCTGCGACGGAGAACGAAAATGAGCTGCGCATGGTGGTAGTTCAGACGTATGACGGTATGAGACACATAAGATGATAAGGCCATTCGGACGCAACACCCTGGCTTGCGACATACATTACTAGCAGCCAACTACTAACTCTTAACCCCTCTTTGCTCGCCGTGTTCCAAGTCTAGCACGCGATACCCTTCCCGTATAATCTTTTGCCATCCATGAGTGTGAGCGCACCATCCTCTATAGATGCGTGCGCTGACGTAGGCCTAACTTGCCCTGACCCTATGTCCTGTCCTCTCCCCCATCCGATATCCTACTAGAAAACAAGAAAAGAAGAGTGAAAAAGTGAAAAGTCGCGTCGCCGTCAGAAAGTCTCCCGCCACTGAAGCCTAATCATGTCTGCCTCTCTTGACCGGGGGCGGTGACCTCGACACACTTCTAGTGTACCGTCTCTTGCCGCGCACAGGACTTAGAGAGAGACTGTCCCGTCGCTTGCCACGCACAGGGCTTCTAGATAGACTATCCCGTCTCCTGCTGCGAACAGGACTTCGAGAAAAGCTGTCCCGTCGCTTGCCACGCACAGGGCTTCGAGAAAGACTGTCCCGTCTTCTGACGCTCACGGGACTTCGAGATGGACTGTCCCGTCTGGTACTGGGCAGGGGGCTTCGAGACAAACTATCCCGTCGTTTGCCGCGCACAGGACTTCGAGACAGACTATCTCGTCTCCTGCTGCGCACAGGGCTCCGCGATGGACTATCTCGTCTTGGGCCTCTTGTCCCTCTTCTAGGTGGAGTTGGCGACCGTGAAGGAGATAGTGATCGAGAGATTGATCGTGACCCACGATCAGACACAGATCGTCTGCGTCGAGGTGGCGAGGCAGAGTAGGAATCCCGACGACCACGTCGAGGGGGGCTTGGCGAGCGTGAGGGTGCGCGCAGACCCGCGCGCACGGGTGAACGAGAGCGAGAGCGAGAGAGAGACCGTGTGCGTGTGCGTGAGCGTGAGCTGTAAGATGCGGAGCGGGAACGGGACCGCGAGAGCGACCGCGACCGCGACCGGCTGTCTGAGAAAGAACGAGCTCTTCTTCGACCACGAGACGACCGTGACGTGGATCGCCCTCTGATTCTACGAGGGGGCGTCCTCGACCGCGACCGCGAGCGAGACGAGTACGATGAGCCAGTATATGAGGAATAGCTTGACACGGAATCCGAGTCGGATTCTTCGGCCGCCGCCGGAGCCGGCAAGGCAGGCTTTGGCATGTTCAGCAGATGCTCCCTCATCTCTTCCGTGAGGGCTCCTAGCCCGATACTGGTGAAGTAATTGATGGAGAACCGGATGTTGCGGGCGTTGTCCTTGGGGAATATACCCTCCACGTTGGGTCGTAACATGTCGTCAGCCATCCTGGCCTTGAGCTTGGGAATGCCAATCTCTTCCACAATGCTCTGAAACAGGATCTTGATAAAGATACGACTGCTCGATGTAGTCTCGTCCTCATTCAGGTGAATGACAGACAGACAATGCCAGCCGATGGAGTCGACGCCGAGCATGTGGCCGAAAAGTTGGGCAATGTTTCGAAGCTTGTTGTTCTCGTACCGGTGGATGGTGTCATAATACTTGACAAACGCCTGTTCAAATAAATCGCACCAGAGACGGTTAATTTTGGCGAATCGCTCGCCGATCAGACCAAAGAATTTGGTGTATGTCTTTTCTTGTGAGCAACACTCGACGATCATGGAGGGTAGCTCAGGCTCCTGGCCAGCCGGAAGGTTTATTTTCATCAGTTTGTGCACGGCTTCCTCGGGATCGGCACTCGACATGATGGTCAGGTAGATTGTCCTTCGCAGATTGACGAGATCAGCATTTGACTGATCCTTGATCTCCATGGCCTTTGTCTGCTCCGCTTCGCCTTCGTCTTCGTCGTCTTCCTCAGAGCTGTCGTCTTCATCGCCCTCGTCATCCTCGTAGTCACTGCCTTCACCCAGAATCTCGGCTTTGAGCTGCTTGTACTCCCCTTCGTGTTCCTCCCATTCTGCATCATACTTGAAAATGTTAAGTCCGTCCTGCACGTCAATCTCACCATCCAGTTCCACCCGGTGCGTGATTTGGTCTTCCTCTTCAACCAAATCGAGCTCTTCCCTAATCGCGGGGTTGTCCTTGAACTTGTCCTTGCGCACTTGGAAAAGCACCTCGACCATGTATTGTGTTCGTTTGTCGATGTCGGCCTCATGCAAGATATTTCTGAACTGGTCGAACACAGCAACCGAAATAGACGGCTGCATATCCTCCAAGTACTGTCCCACTTCGCGGCAGAAGCCGACGGCGATTTCCACTCCATCATCTGTCGGCTTATGTAGCAGCAAAAGCAGAATCTGTCCGGCGAGCATCTCATGTTGCACCTGCTGGTTGATTAGGTGAGCGAGAAACGTCGTCGACGAAAGACACACGGACTTGTCATTTCTTTTGAATCCCTTTCGAAACTGCATAATCAGGCGCATTATGAGAAGCTCACCAACCAGGGGCAGTTTGGTATTGACAATGGCCGCCATAGCCGCGTAGATGGGCGTGAAGGGCAAACTCGCGGCCTGGGCCTTCATGATGGAGCGGCAGAAAAGCCCCCGGCCTCGAATCAAGTTCTCGCCAAATAGCTCGGGAACAATGTGTTTGATGTTGGCAGTGTTCACCTTGTTGATCAACCCATTGATACTTTTCTTCAAAGCTTCCCAGGCCATGCGTTGATACTCCTTGCTCGTCTTGTCGGTGATCTGGGATTGCAGCGCTCTCAACCTGGCGGGTGGAATATATGTGCCTCCCGACCTCATGGTCAGGAGCTTCTCGTACTCTGCCTTGGCCGCAGCCTGCTTTTCTTCCTCGCTTCGCACCGGAGGCGGCGTGCGCTCTCTGCGCGGCGGCCGGTATGAATCCCCATCTCGTTGGGTTCGCTGTACCCCTCGATCTCGATCACCGCGGTCTCGCTCACGACGCGGGATTCCCACCTCAGCTGACGCCATGGTTGGCTCCAGTTGGTTGCGTCGTGCGTGTGTATGTATTTCTTGTTCCAGACTCGCGTCGAGGAGGAAAGGTCCAAAGGGAGGTTATTGCGGTGTCCAAGAGGTAGCGCGCGCGGCGCGGTGCAGGCCGTGAGCAATAGTGACAGCGAGTAACTTGAGGAGTATGTCTAGAGGATATTAACAGAGCGATGATTGATATTGGCGATTGGGTTGAGACACGTAATTATCAAGGAAATGCTTCCTTGACACAGAGATGCTTTGCAAGAGATGGTTGAAAAGTGGATACAGCAAGCTTTTGGACTTTGGAGGTATGTACGGCTGTGTACTCTATAGTAGTAGCTCATATAAATTTTTAGTAGCTCTACAATTCGACCTGGGGGGCTGGCGCAACGGTAGCGCGTCAGATTCCAGTTGTTTCATTGGGATTACCTGAAGGTTATCGGTTCAAATCCGGTGTCCCTCACCACGTCATTTTGTTGACTCTATTTTTTGTCACGCACCCCTACTTCTCCAGCAACCTTTGGGACTTCTCTCTCCCATGTCTCTCGCAGTCTCGCTTGCTTGCGATCTTTTCTTACTTTTCGACTTGGTTCAAACATTCATGGACGTGGTTGATGATCATTGATTCTTCTTCGTTAACTTACGACGTCTCTGGTATGGATGTAAGACCGCAAACTACCGTGTATCACTTTGTGACTCTTCACTTCGAGTGTTTCTATTCGAGCACGAAAATCGCAGAGAGCAAGCAAATCATGGCGTCTTTCTTAGCTACTTGACACAAATGTCACATATCCTCAACAAGTGCTATCTCTCACTTGCTCAGATTCCCAGAGTGTTTTCTTCACATGAGAAAAGATGATGCTCCCAGCAAAGCTGATGCTTTCATTTCGAGTGCGCCTTTCCCTCAGAATCTTGTCATTATGTGGCCTGAAAGCAAATGCAATACATATGTCGTCGTTATTCGAGGCCTCCCGTCACATCACATAAAATTTCCTTTCAGTCAGGGTGTGTCCCGTGACGGTTCGGTTCAAAACGGCTTCTGCCCAACGCTGAAAGCATATGCACGTCAGCTCAATCGCCAAGTCAAGTTTCTCCAGATGAGTGTGTTCCGTGCTTACATATTTCCTTCTGGCGTGAAACGGCACACATCGAAGAACTTGTATGGCTCCGACAAGGCATACGCCCTCGCACATCCGATCTTCGTCGTCGTAGACCACAAACACTGTGCTGCAACAAGATACAACCGTCAGCAAATGAGCTTCCGCTGACACAAGTCCCGTACGTGGATGCAGCAAAATAATTTACCCCAGTGTAGCCACGGCTCGTGGCCAGTTGTGATGGGTTGTCCCGTATAGAAATGCTCCTGTGACAGCCAAGCATGCATGCCCGTCTGGAGCGGGTTATCGTAGGCAGCATCGCATTGCCCGGCTGATTGTTCGTACAAGTTCTCGCCCTGACTCGGTCTATTCGGCCCTTGCGCGTGCTCGAAACGACTTCTGCCACTCGCCATTTCGTTGGCCCAAAACTGAGCATAGGCTTCGAGACCGGTATCCCAAGCAAGACCCGGAACTCCGTGGGCCTGTCGAGCCTGGTTGACCATGGCTAGGGCCTTGATGGCATCGTCGCTGGCGGCGAGGATTCCAATGACC
Source organism: Claviceps sp. LM454 group G7 (assembly GCA_018360575.1). Taxonomy (NCBI): domain Eukaryota; kingdom Fungi; phylum Ascomycota; class Sordariomycetes; order Hypocreales; family Clavicipitaceae; genus Claviceps; species Claviceps sp. LM454 group G7. The sequence goes on from SRQL01000025.1 coordinate 5,660, forward strand.
AAGGCAAAGCAAGAGAACGCTCCCACGAAGGTTCTCATTTTCTTCCCCTTGCAATTAGAGTTTCTATCTTCTGGCGAGCAAGTATTCCACTCACACGGTGACGCAGTGTCGAGGATGGAGGGAAGCAAAGAAGGGCTTTCTCGTCTCTACTTGGGATATGCTCCTGGACTTCTTGGGTATACGCAAGAAGAACATTACACATTCATCAAGGCTTGATATATAAGACGGCTCTCTTCAAGGTATCTTCTCATCCCAAGGTGAGAAGGAACTGATCTCGTTCTCAGTCTCGACTTACAGCCCAAGATGGCAAGTGCCCCACGTAGGAAACCTCAACTGGGCAAGAAGCAAGGGCTACGACTGCCAATGCAGTGATGCACTCTTCAGCATTGCGGCATTGCCGTTAACCCAAAAGAAATAGCTTCATGTCTCATTTCCTGAGTTTAGCCTGCGAATACGTGTAAAAAGCTTCACACAGAGGAGCATCTGCTGCGGATGTACCTATACATGTTCTGTCGGGTTACTCCGGCGCTCCGCCAGTTGACCAATTGATCTTCCTTCTCGAATGATTTACCTATAAATCAAACCTTGACCAAGAAAATCCGCCAAAAGAGCCGCCGAAGGAACACTGAGCTAGGGCCCCCATGAAATCCATACCCTCTCTATCATCCTTTCCGGTAGGTAGTTCTGGATGCCCAGCCTTCAGAGTCCTAATCGTCTCATCGAGCATCTCGTCACATACCTCACATGATGTTCATGGGCTGCGGCCTGGAATACGCGCCTTATTGACAAGGGTACCATCCATAGAGGCCAGCGAAGAAACAAAAGGAGAAATTGTATCTTGTCGACACAACACAAGGTATATATATATCGAGAGCATCCAATGACGCATATTTGACCGCCGCGGCATCCTCACCGGCCCACCGGGCCACAACAATCGCAGACCGGATCCCACACATCTAATTAGTGAGACGCGTTACATCAGCGGAAACCGCCGTCAGAGTCTTGTTGCGGTTGACGTTCTTGTTTCCTTGCCGCTGATCACCAGTTGAACCTTCGACTGATTACAGAGCAAGCAACTATCTACTATGGGGTACGGACATGTAACGACTGCAAGCTGCCCAACCCAGTCACGAACGTCCTGTGTACATCAATTATGCCGATTTCCAGTTGAAGAGTCAATATGTAGATGCGGACCCTGTGTGAGGACTCAGGAGAACTTGGGCGAAAGAACCGATGTAAGGGAATGATTGGAGACGTGTAACAACAGAACGGTAACCAAAATAATCCAGAGTGCCTTGCGGCAACGGCCCGCCACTCTGTCCCCGTTAAGCTCAGCCTACTCCCCCAGCGATAACCGCCAGTCCCTTGTCATCGGGAATTCCTCCCATCCAGTAGGGAGCACTTCCATCAATTCCACGCCCTGGTCGATTGCTGCTTGCCTCAGCTGAGCAGAGGCTTCGCTCTTAATATAGGACCCGTCCAAGTACATGGTTTCGAGGTGAGTGACCCTCAATATCTCAATCAAGAAGCTCGCATAGTCGGCCACGTTGTGATATTCGCATCCAATACTCAACGTCCGCAAGTTCGGAAAGGTAGCTAGGAATTCCGCCACCACATGACCCTGATTGAAGTCGGTAGGAGGATGGATGCAAAGTCCATAGCAGCCCAAAGATTGGATCGAGGGAGCACCGCGGGTCCAGTCGTAGCCTCTCAGATGGTCAGCATGCCATTCTTCCACGTATCCAGAGATGGGCGAAATGCAGTGATCGTGTTTGAAATGTCTATTCTTTCTGGGAAAGACAATGTCAAAGGATGTCAACTTTTCGGTCTGCATTGCTACGGACAGCAAGTTTCGAGCTCCGTCAGGCGATATGCTAAGCGAAGTCGACCTGAAAGACTGTAGATTTTGGAAATCTGAATCCTGGACAATGTCGAAATCAGAAAGTAGATCATCGCTACCGCTGAAAATGTCCGTGTCATACCAGCCGTGATTGAATTCCAAACGAATGTGTTGTAGTGAGTTGCCGCGGTTGATACATGTCAGGTTCCGTACCGCCGAACGCATTCTGGCTGTAGCGGGACCTGGACTTTCAACGTCTTCGACCTCGATTATGAGTACCTTGAGGTGTGGCCATATATCATTCCGTTTGTCTCGCCAGATTGACACGGGCTCCGAATCAAGGATTGGTATGTTGGGGCCGATATAGAGCTGCTCGAGTCTTGGAAATGCGACGGAGAGGGGATACTACCAAGGCTCAATGAGTTAGTTCACTGCTTGTAAGCGCCGTCCGTCATTCGCTGTGTAGCGTTAAGGACAAAAAGAGAAAAGCCAGATCGAGTAAGTAGGAAAGAGAAGTGGAAACAGACGGAAGAAAGGGTTAAGAGCTTTTCACGTAGGCTCTTCGTCAGGGCTCAGGAAGACTGACTATAGGTAACGAAAGATCGTCATGACAAGGACTATGACTCTCTTCATTTATGTGCAACGTCTTCAGCTTGGGAAGAAAGGGGATGAATGGCTCATTGTCGTACCATTCCCTTGGAACCCCGATAAAGTCGAGATGCTCCAAGGAGCTGGCAGCATCTTGGAGGAACGTGCGAGGAAATCCTCCGGGGCCGTCTATATCATTGTATTTATAAGATCCGTAACAGCCAAGCCCAAGAGAGAAATGTCGAAGCCGGTTCCACGTCTTCCCATCCGTAGGAAACAATAATTTATCCGGTAGAGTCCAAAACTTCAAATACTCCAGACAGGGCGATTCATCGAGCAGCAGCGTCAACATTGATTGAGTGAGGTCCATGTCTTCGGGTGTCACGATCTTCCTGGCACCCCCCTTTCCTGCCCAGGAAAGCATCCTTTTCAAATTTTCGAGGCCGGGGTACCCACACCTATCTGAAAACTGCATGTCCCTCCATAATCGGGCATTCATGGGGCTTGTGAGCGTGCATGCCCATTTCTTTGAGACGCGCAAGCAGCGACTATTTATTGCATATTGTTAGGCGAAGGAGTTCAAGTACGAGTCGGTACGTGATCCGAAAAGGGGGAAGGGTGGATCAACGAACGAAATTTCATCACATTCTAGGTACGTGAAGATTTGCGTGACAATCTCGGCGGGCAGGCACAACAGATCTTGTCTGACGACGTGCCGTTTTACGGACTCGCGTGCATCGTAAAGTTGCTTGACTCGACCGGTTAGAGACTGAACCTGACTCCGTCATATTACACGTGGACTGAGGATCACGCCATCTTACCTGAAGTTTTGGCGACGAGCCCATGGTAGTCTCCTTGACTGCCTCGATTCCCGTTGTATATATCTCCCAGGCAAAGTCGTCATTCTGTTGCAGCTGTGCAATGCTTCCCAGGCGAAGATATCCCTAGAGTCGTCAGCAAAGGGGGCGCAGGTCTCAAAAAGCTCAGACGCTCAGGCAGGAGTGCTTACATCCGGAAGTTGAGGAGCCATTTCCAGAATCCATTCGGCTTCCTTCTTAGCGAGGTCGAATTCACCCATAGCCGCAAACGTTGCAGCCAGACCATCCAAGGCCTTGAGATGGTTTACGTTGTCGCACTTGCCATTGCCGGAGTGTCTGCCAAGCACGCAAAGACAGCACTTGCTGTTGCCGAATTGTCTGCTAAGCTCGCAATGACACAGCTCCACTGCTTCTCTGACAAGAACTGAGCCTCCTTGGGCGACGACTTTGTTGGACTTTTTGCAACCGCATGTTTCCCGTATGCTGCAGGGACAGCTTCTGATGGCCTTTTTCGAGAGAAAAGAGGTACGTACATCAGTCCGGTTGCTTCTTCAACGATCTCGAGCGTTGTCACAACAACAACTCACCTTAGAAAAATTCTTCATCGCAAGGTCGTGTTTGTTGGCCTCATCAATGCGGCGGTTTCTCGCGATCATTTCAGCCATCCTGGGGTCAGGATGGTATGAAGACATGATGTGTTGGGAAGATTGCGAGAGTCCGTTAATGGGACGCTGCTTGATGATGATGGTACAGACTACAGTGCCCGCAGATGAGATCAAGCAATGCAAGAGGGAAAGTGAGAAGTGACCATATAGGTAGGCATGATGCGCCGAAAGTACGCGTTCGAGGTAATTCACAATTCATGTGATGGCCTCTCGTCCGCAGACGCCCCGAGGCCAAGTCCACACCCAAAGTCAATCGTGCGTCAGAAACAGTGCAAAGTACCGGAACTTCCTCGTCCACGTAAGGAGGTACCTATGTACCTCATGTACATATATACCTGGCTAAATATGTACTAAGATTGGTTGTTTATTTACCCAATATACCTAGGTATGTACCTATACTCCGTACCCTAGGCATACCTACCTAGGTACATAGGTAGTCAAGGTACTATGTAGGTAGACCGTAGGTACCTAGGTACCTCCGCACGGATCCCCAGAGGCCGATACCGGCAATACACACGTGACGATTGCGTCTGGTAAACGACGACTACCGTGCGATGCTCAAGACCACGGACTTCGACGTGCATTGGCTCGTCGACCGCCAGCACTTCATAAATCTTCCGGCGCTGCGACTACGTGAGCCAGCAGTCGTTCACGAAGCGTGGAAGCCAGTGGCGCGTCGACCGAACGTCACCGACCGCAACGACGTTGAGCCTTCTGATCAAGGTACCTTTCCTGGTCCTTAACACTCGAGACCGTGTATCTTGCGGCTGCAAGAGCCAGACTGCGTTGCCGGAGGGCTAACGTGCTCTGTGGCAAGTGGTGTCACAAAGGAGATACACCGCTCAGAAGGAGGAGTACGCACGCCAGCAGACGGAGAAGCTCCCCTCGTTGAACAACGCCTTCATCAAGAGTCAACCGGCGTGCTGCACCACTAACAAGTAAGTCGGCCGAACGAGCGGAGAGGACGGCCCGTGAGTCACGGCATGTACAAGAGCAGCAATCTCTTCGTTTCTGGCAAAAACACCCTCACCGGCAGCCCCTTCAACCTCCGCCGACGACGCAGCAGCAACAACACCTTCAATTGGGGTCGGCGGACTTCATACCAGCGCTGAATCTCACGAGGATAAAGGCTGAGGACCGGTCAAGACTCAACACCCCCTTGGAAGGCAGAGAGGGCGGAGAGGGCGGCGCTGACTTAGTTAGTCTACACGTGTATACATAGCAGATTCATACAGGTAGGTACCTAAGTTCTGGATGCCCAGCCTTCAGGGCCCCACCCCAATCTTCTCATCGAGCATCTCGTCAGATATCTCACATTTATCTTCATGGGCTGCGACTAGAATACGCGCCTCATTGAGAGGGGCAACTATACTTAGCAGCCAGCGAAGAATCAAAAGAAGAAATAGTGTCTTGTCCACAAAACACAAGGTATATCCCTCTGGAGCATCCATGACGCGTACGTATTTGATCGCCGCGGCATTCCTTACCGGGCGGCAGCGACTGTCCGGGCCACAGCCATCGCGGACCGGATCCCACGTGAGGCGCGTTACATCAGCGGAAACCGTGGTAAAAGTCTTGTTGCGGTTGTCGTTCTTGTTTCTTTGGCGCTGATCACCAGTTGAACCATCAAACTGATTACAGAAGAATGAACTATCTACTATGGGTACGGACATACAACGACTGCAAGCTGCCCAACCCAGTCAGGAATGTCCTGTGTGAATGGATTATATAATACACTATGCCGATTCTCAGCTCAAGATTCAACTGATGCGGACCCTGTATGAGGAGAACTTGGGCGAAAGGACCGATGTAAGGGACTGATTGGAGGCGTGTAACAACAGAATCAACCCAATCCATAGTGCCTTGCGGCAACGACCCGCCACTCTGTCCCCGTTGAGCTCAGCCTGCTACTCCCCCAGCGAAAACCGCCAGTCCCTGCTAAGCGGGAACTCGTCCCATCCAGTAGGGAGCACTTGCATCAATTGCACGCCCTGGTCGAGTGCTGCTTGCCTCAGCTGGGCACAGGCTTCGCGATCAACAAGATACATCTGCAAGTACATGGTTTCGAGGCGAGTGACTCTCAATATCTCAATCAAGAAGCTCGCATAGTCGGCCACGTTGTGATATTCGCATCCAATACTCAACGTCCGCAAGTTCGGAAAGGTAGCTAGGAATTCCGCCACCACATGACCCTGATTGTAGTCGGTAGGAGGATGGATGCAAAGTCCATAGCAGCCCAAAGATTGGATTGAAGGAGCACCGCGGGTCCAGTCGTAGCCTCTCAGATGGTCAGCATGCCATTCTTCCACGTATCCAGAGATGGGCGAAATGCAGTGATCGCTTTTGAGATGTCTATTCTTTCTGGGAAAGACAATGTCAAAGGATGTCAACTTTTCGGTCTGCATTGCTACGGACAGCAAGTTTCGAGCTCCTTCAAGCGAGATGCTAAGCGAAGTCGACCTGAAAGACTGTAGATTTTGGAAATCTGAATCCTGGACAATGTCGAAATCGGGAAGTAAATCATCGCTACCGCTGAAAATGTCCGTGTCATACCAGCCGTGATTGAATTCCAAACGAATGTGTTGTAGTGAGTTGCCGCGGTTGATACATGTCAGGTTCCGTACCGCCGAACGCATTGTTTCTGTAGCGGGACCTGGACTTTCAACGTCTTCCACCTCGATTATGAGTACCTTGAGGTGTGGCCATATATCATTCCGTTTGTCTCGCCAGATTGACTCGGGCTCCGAATCAAAGAATGATATGAAGGGGCCGATATAGAGCTGCTCGAGTCTCGGAAAGGCGACGGAGAGGGGATACTACCAAGGCTCAATGAGTTAGTTCATCGCTTGTAAGCGCCGTCCGTCATTCGCGGCGTGTAGCGTCAAGGACAAAAAGAGAAAAACCAGAACGAGTCAGTAGGAAAGAGAAGTGGGAAAAGACGGAAGAAAGGATGAAGAGCTTTTCACGTAGGCTCTTCACCAGGGACCAGAGAGACTGACTATAGGTAACGAACGGTCATGATGAGGACTTTGACCCTCATCATTTATGTGCAATGTCTTCAGCTTGGGAAGAAAGGGGATGAATGGCTCATTGTCGTACCATTCCGTTGGAACCCCGAGAAAATCGAGGTGCTCCAAGGAGCTGGCAGCGTCTTGCAGGAACGTGCAAGGAAATCCTCCGGGGCCGTCTATATCATTGCAACCATAAGATCCGTAATCGCCCAATTCAAGGGAGAAATGTCGAAGCCGGTTCCATTTCTTCCCATCCGTAGGAAATAATATTTTATTCGGTAGATTCTCAATCTTCAGATACTCCAGACAGGGCGATTCATCGAGCAGCAGCGTCAACATTGATTGAGTGAGGACCATGTCTTCGGGTGTCACGATCTTCCTGGCACCCCCCTTTCCTGCCCAGGAAAGCATCCTTTTCAAATTTTCGAGGCCGGGGTACCCACACCTATCTGAAAATTGTATGTCCCTCCATAATCGGGCATGCACGGGGCTTGTGAGCGTGCATGCCCATTTCTTTGAGACGCGCAAGCAGCGACTATTTATTGCATAATGTTAGGCGAAGGAGTTCAGGTACGAGTCGGTACGTGATTCGAAAAGGGGGAAGGGGGGATCAACGAACGAAATTTCATCACATTTTAGGTACGAGAAGATTTGCGTGACAATCTCGGCGGGCAGGCACAACAGATCTTGTCTGAAGACGTGCCGTTTTACGGACTCGCGTGCATCGTAAAGTTGCTTGACTCGACCGGTTAGAGACTGAACCTGACTCCGTCATATCACACGTGGACTGAGGTTCACGCAATTTACCTGAAGTTTTGGCGACGAGCCTATGGTAGTCTTCTTGACTGCCTCGATCCCCGTTGTATATATCTCCCAGGCAAAGTCGTCATTGTGTTGCAGTTGTGCAATGCTTCCCAGGCGAAGGTATCCCTAGAGTCGTCAGCAAAGGGGGCGCAGGTCTCAAAAAGCTCAGACGCTCAGACAGGAGTGCTTACATCCGGAAGTTGAGGAGCCATTTCCAGATACCATTCGGCTTGTCCTTTAGCCCAGTCGAATTTACCCATAGCCACAAACGTTGCAGCCCGACCATCCATGGCCTCGAGATGGTGCACGTTGTCGCACTTGCCATTGCCTGAGTGTCTGCTAAGCATGCAATGACAGCAGTTTCTATTGCCGAATTGTCTGCTAAGCTCGCAATGACACAGCTTCATTGCTTCTCTGATAATAATCGAGCCTCCTTGGACGACGACTTTTTTGGACTTCTTGCAGCCGCATGTTTGCCGTATGCGGCTGGGGCAGTGACAACTTATGATGCCCTTTTTCGAGAGAAAAAGAGGTACGTATATCAGTCCGGTTGCTTCTTCAAACGATCTCGAGCGTTGTCACAAGTTACAACGACTCACCATGTGAAATTTTGTCAGCGCAAGGTCGTGTCTCTTGGCCTCATCAATGCGGCGGTTTCTCGCGATCATTTCAGCCATCCTGGGGTCAGGATGGTATGAAGACATGATGTGTTGGGAAGGTTGCGAGAGTCCGTTAATGGGACCCTGCTTGATGATGGATTGTCCAGACTACAGTGCCCGCGTAGGAGATCAAGCAATGCAAGAGGCAACATGAGAGGTGACCATGTAGGTATGCTTCGCTGAAAGTATGCGTTTGAGGTATGTAAAGTCACAATTCACACAAAGTCGATCGGTGCAAAATACCTACCGAGACTGCCTCAGCCCCTCTCAAGGCTCAGAGGGTCGGAGACAAAGACCTACAGCGGGTCGACTTCCATCCACGTAGGATTAGCAGCAACGTACACCGTATAGTACCTGTATGTAGGTACCCTAATGTACCTTCTTAGCCTACCTATGTACCCAATACGTACCTATCCATCACCCTTCGACACCCCTTCGACACCCTTCGAACTTTGAAGACACTAGGATTCGACAGATCACTGTTTAGGCACAGAAAGACCAATTAGTAATTAGTGGTCTACTTAAATGAACGTACTCAAAATGGTGTGTCAACTTATCATTGATGAGCTGCGCGGGGTTACTTCAACTTACGACCGAATGAGATGCAGGGTAGGTAGCAAACCGACGAGTTTTCCCAATGCCTTTGCTAAATTCACGAGGGCCACTCTCCCCCAAAGATCTGCCTCAAAAGATCCAGAAAGAAGGACGATAGAGAGAATCCGCCATGGCATCCAAAGCGCCCTCCTTATTCCGCCCGATCCTTCGCCTTTCTCTTCGGCGCGCCACAGCCTCGTTGTGTTCCTTTGAACAACCATTCCGCGCCGCGACCAGAACATCTCCATCACTCGTCGCCCTGCGCTTCGCGCACTCGATCCCTCGCCCTCCCTTACAGGGCTTAACACCCGAGGCAGAAGCCCGCGCGAAGGACTCCGCGAACGGAGAAGCCATTAGCGAGGGGAAGCGACCACCCGCCAAGCCAGAATGCTACCAGATCTCGTTTACGTGTGTGCCGTGCGGGCACCGATCGCATCACAATGTCTCGAAGCAGGGCTACCATAGGGGCTCGACGCTGATTACCTGTCCCAGCTGCCGGAATAGACATGTCATTAGCGACCATCTGAATATTTTCGGCGATAGGAAGATCACAGTGGAGGACTTGATGAGGGAAAAGGGTCAGCTCGTTAAGAGAGGCCGTCTGGGGGAGGATGGGGACATTGAGTTCTGGCCAGAGAAGGAGGCGAACAGTGAGCAGTCGGATGACTCTGGGAAGCAGTAAGGCGTTACCGTTTTGCGATGGGCGATAGATAGTCATTGGGGATTTCCCTTGGGGCTTTGAAAAGATTTACCACTTTGCATGATTTAACGTTGGACTGCTTGTTACGCACCACGATATGCATGGTCTTTCTTTGGCTTTCACGGATGAGGAAGTTGGCGCGGAGAGATGAGATACCCCGGTTGGCATTAGAACACACATAGACACAGACACAGATCCCTTGTTTGAACAAGAATAAGAAAAGCTTCAAAAGTTGTTGGAAATGATGCAACAATTACGCCTCTTTTTATCGGTCTACCCTTTCGCGGCTTTGCAATGATGCCATGGAAATGCCACAATGACATCCTGATTTACCAAAAAAACAATAGCATCCCCTCAACTATGTTTCACGACAAAAAAACAAGCCACCCATTTACCCCAAAACGCCCTTTCGTATGAAAAGAGAAAGAAAGAAAAAGAAAAGAAAAAGAAAGACAAAGTTCCGTCACCTCACCATCCCTTATACGACTGTCTCGCCACCTTCTGCTCCTTTGACCGCACCTTCCTTCTCTCCTTGTTCTTCTCAAACTTCTTCCTCTTGTCCCGCCCGTACTTCTCAGGTTGTGTAATCGCCTCGATCTTCCGCTTGCTATTTCTCTGCAATCGCTTTGCCCTGACTTCATCGCGAATCTCAACCAGGACCTTGCTGTATTCAGCAGTGCCGAACTTCTTCTGCAAGGAGTCCATCATGATTTGGGCTCGGGTCTTGATGCCGTCTAGTTTGGTCTTGAAGATTTCGTCATTGCTGAATGGGTCGGGGATGGATCGATCCGTGAGCTGTTGCAGGGGGACGAGAATAGTCTTGAGAGATGGTCGGCTCGATGTGTTGAGGGCACGGCGACAAACGGTCTCCAGGATTTCCATGGCGGCGACCTTGGAATTGATGGCCAGGGACCGTGGGGGGATCTCTCGGCGGAGAATGTGCGATAGCCTCCAGAATAAGTAATCGACGCCTTGTCGGTTGCCCTTGGTGGCGGCGGCGGCATCTTCATCTTGGACCTCAACTTCCTCCTCAACGTCATCCTCATCCTTCTCTTCGTCCTCACCCTCCGCTTCCTCGTCACCGTCAGCACCAGCAGATACGGGAAGGCAGGTTCCGAGGAACACGATCACTTGCACCAGCTCCGCAGCCAAGGTCTCGTCTATCTCGTTGCTGTTCAGAGAGCCCAGTGCAAGACGTGTGAAATTGTACATGACGTCCAGGTCCAACGTGAGGCCATGCGAGCCCTCGATTGCCTCTCCAGCGAATGCTTTGGTCCGCTTTTTGGCAAAGTCTGCCAGATAAGCGTTGATCAATCGCACCGCGGCGAGCTTCACCAATGGCTGCGAGTGTCGGAGATAGCGCGCAGCATCGGCCCAGAGATCCTTCTTGTTGCCTGACAGTGCTTCATCGTGCAACTTCACACTCATTAGCTGAAGAACCCGCAGCGTCGTCTCGAGCAACTGGCCGTCGGTATCGCTGATGCTGTCGGCCTTGAGAGTGTCTGCCACCTTTTTGAGAAGCAGTCTACCATCCTTTTTGTTATTGGATGCCTCCTCATTCGATTCGAAGTAGTAGCCAAACGTCTCAATACCAAGCCTCATCACCACCGGATTATCGTCCTTGTCCAGCCAGGATCGGAGCAAGACCAGGAATTGTTGCGTTCGTTGCTTGTCGGCTTTCTGGAAAACCTCTCGAAGCAATCCTGAGGCGAACGTGCGGCACTTCTCACTATCATCGTTGGCCAGAACGAAGAAAAGTGGAAGAAAGCACGTCCCGATGATTTCTTGGACGAATTCTGGTGACGACTTCATCAGCAGGAGATGAATGACCTCCATCACCGACACTCGTCCTCCTTCTCTCTCATACTTCAGATTCGCCACTACAAAATTGAGCTGTTTGCTCCAGCGCGCCTTCTTCTGAGGATACTCTCGGATGAATTGGAAGAAAGCACCACGAGCTAGGTCTCTTGTGTCCTTGTCGTCGTTGGTGATCATGACCGTGCCCACATGATCCAGGGTATCATAGACGACAGCTGTCTCGACTCGACGATCCATGACGGAGCGCAAGAAGTTGAACGTGACGTGTCGATAGAGAGGCTCCGTAAAATCTTCTTTCAGCTTGCCTAGCAGCATGTCTACGGCAGCATCCTTGACGACCACGTCCTTGCGCTCGCGCAGCACCACAGACAAGAGCTTGATGGCAGCTTGTGACAAGTCTGTTGTCGAGGCAGTAGATTGCGAAACACTCTTCGTAGCTTCCCGGACGGCCACTTTGTAGAGGTTGTTACCATCCTCAGAGTCAAAAGGAACTTTTACGAGCGTTGCAAGAAGACGGAAAGCGGAGATCTTGACTTCGTCCTCGCTATCAACGATGGCGTCTCCTATCAGAGGTAGGAATCCTGCTACATTGGCAGGAGTCCGAAGGTCATCGTGTTTCTTGAACATAGAACGCAGTGTATCAAAGGAAAATCGCACCATCTTGTGAGTGTGCTTGGCGGTTCTGCCACGCTCCCCGCTCTTCTTTGCACCCCTTTGCACCAGATACTTGCGAACTCGGGGGTCCATCTTTTGCACGACTTCGGGTTTTTGACTTCGATACGTCTCTTGGATGATCTCATAGCAGAACACCAACGTGTCTCGGGAAGCGGCAGCGGCGTTCTGCAACAGGCCAGCACTGATGCGCGCCATCAGGGCATCAATCTTGCGAACCATTTTCAGATCAACCTTTTGCTGCAGAAGCGCTTGCAGGGGCCTCACGAGGTGGATCAGGTGGCTGATTGATGCGTTCTTGGCGACGAGTTCCATAGAATCCTGGCTTTTGCTACTCTTGATCTCCTTCATCTGTGTGGTGTATCCTTCCGCGTCCTTTTCTTGTCCGATGGTGCCAAATATGTCATCCATGATCACTGTGACAACGGATGGCAAGCAGTGATCCAAGTCACCTGCAGCGAACGTGGGCACAGTGGCTACCAAGATGGAGTGCATGGTATATGATAGCACATGCAGCTGGTAACCTCTGGTGAGGGCGCCTCGAAGTTCTTTGAGAAGAAATCCAAAGTAGGATGAGCCCAGAACGACAGCAATTTTGACCAGAGTATCTCGAGCCATTTCACGGGCCTCCCATGCCTTGCTGCGCAGGATGTGACAAATATCGGTCAAAACTCCAGCCAGTTTTTGGTCAATCTGTTCTGCCGGGAGCAGCTTCAACAGCTTCACCACAACAACACCGACAGGTACACGATAGCTGACCTCGGATTCGTCCTTCTCATGCAAATGCTTCACTAGAGGAGGCAAAATGTAATCCAGTACGTCCACGGACAATTTGGCCATCTTCGGAACTGTTTGCTGAAGCCTTAGTGATCCAGTGGGAGAAGCATCACCAGCGTCGATATCCATCTCGTCGCCACTCTTGTCGCCGCTCTCCTTCGCATCCGACGACAGCACCAGAGCGTCCACGAACTTGCCTAAAAGTCGGATGGTGTGTTTCTGCATCTCAGATCTGGACTCAACGTAGCTAATGTATCGATAAAGCGTGGTTCGATAGTGATTCCAGCTCAGAGAAAGAGCCAGCGTACCAATAGTAGACGTGGCATGAGCACCGAGACCCTGATCATCGTTCCCATCCACACGGTTGTAGATGAAGTGCTCCAGCAAAGGAATGAAAAATTGCCCCAAGTTTTGGCTGCTCATTTGCGTCGCAGTATTAGCAGTTTCCAGCGTTCGCATCGCCTCCAGTTGTCTCGATGAAGCCGGACTGAGGATATTGAAGAAGAATGATGGCTCAGACGTGTCCTCGTTGCGTTCTGTGAGTAGTCCACTCAGATCCGCAACGGGCTCCCAGTCAGGCATGGTAGTGATGAGAAATCCCATGACACGCAGGTACTCTCTTCGAACCGTTGCCGATTCCTCCTTGGCACCTGAGTAAATGGACGGTAAGAGGATGGTGCGCATGAGACCTTCAAAGGCAGTCTTCATAGTGTCAGATTTACAGTCCGCCACATTTTGAACTAGGCGCCGCATGCCATCGGCAGAATTAGAGGAAAGGACTCCAAACTCTTCATCTAACCGAATAGAGAAAATGAGATTGTGGATGATTGGCAGCCATTGCTTGGGAGTGAAGGGTACTTCACGACTCATTGAAATCGCATTGAATGCCGCGAGTCGCCTGTCAAAGTCGGGTTCGTCGATTCGTCCTTCTTTGAAAGAGTTCAATTCGCTGCAGAGACTGGCTACTTCCTCCAAGGCAGCATCTTGTTTGGAAATGGCCAAAAGGGCTCGAGACAGGGCATGTCGATTTTCTCGATCCTTGAAGTAGCTGAACAGCGAGGAGAGTGTTTTGTAGACCTGTTCCAGCAAGTCTTGGTCATTTGCTGCATCAGGCAAGCCCACAAAGCCCTCCACAATCAACAAGATGCGACCTTTCGTCTTTGGGCTCACCCGGCGAGGCGGCTGCTGCAGCAAGAAGCTGGACATACGAATCACGGACTGCGAGCTGTCCAAGTCTCGCAAGACAGGGGCAAGTGAAAGTACAGTCTCAACGCAAGACTCCAATAAGTCGTTGCTCAGATTGCTTGAGTGCAAAACGGTTGTAATCGTTGACAGAGTTTTCGTTGCATTCGCCTCCAGAAGCTCTGATTTGATGATCTCATTGAATTCGGACTCCTGAGCTGGTGCCAAGGCCAGTTTGACCAGATTCTGCAGGATGTTGAGCACGAATATTTTTACCTCATCTTTGGTCTTCTCCTTTGAAATACAGCTGATTATGGCTGGTAGAACACCCTGAGGGAACACATCATCGATTGGTGCGAGGAACAGAGCAGCCTTTGGCAGAACTGACCACGTCGCAAATAGATGCAGCATAGCCGAAACACCTTGTGTGGTTTCAACCGACAGGTTTGCGAGTCTAGGGGCGACAACGTCCTCAATGATAAGCGTCTGGTAAGCCTCCCATTGGAAGTTCTGCGCGTTTTGAAATAGCGCCATGAGACACTTGATGCCCACTGTCCGAATGGTCTTCAGTAGCGACAAGTCACTAATCTTCTCCACATCTTCCTCCTCTTTCTCTTCTTCATCACTGGATGCAGAGCCACTCAACTGTCTTGACGCATAGACAAGACAGTAAAGAACGGAATTGACTAGAACATCCATGTATGGCTCAACGTTGGTCCCTAGCTCGGATATGAGGGACGAAACCATGTTCAAAAAACCAATCTGCTTTCGAGTTGCAATAATTGGTTCGCTGAAGAGCTTCTTCTGATGCGCTTTCGTACCAACAACGCGAATATCTTTCAGTTTCTTTGCGGCTATCTCGAGGAAGCCGGCCATGTCCTGGACTGATAGGTTACGCAGCACGGCAAGTCGAGTCGCCTGTAAACCATTTCGCCCACTAGCGACGCCCTTCTTTGCGATAGTCCGGCCATAAAGCAAGCGAAGAAGCACCGGCATCAATTCAGCACGGTGTTCAGGCTTGATCATGTTGTCGCCTTGCAGAAACACTGCCAGTTCATTCTTGAAGCGTGCTTCATCGAGCAGGTATTCCAGGTTTTCCCTGTAGGTGGTCACACCGTCTTGTTTCCAAGACAAGATAGCCTTGAGAGCAAGTCTTTGCATTTCGCCATCACCATTTTCCATCAGTGTCAAAAGTGCGTCATATACTTGCGTGTGCTTGTACAAGACTTTGGAATTGATGAATTGAGCAAAAATGCCAAGCATTGCCTTTCGATCAGCCAGTGACCAGGTTGAGGCATAGTCATGGAAGGCCTCGTCGGCGTTGCTGCTGTCCTCGTCGTCACCGTCTTCGGCAGCCCAGCAAAGAAAATGAGGAACAAGTTGTCGGGAGCGTTTCTCGGCAACGGCAGGTATGGCATGAAGTACTTTCAACGCCCTGGATCTCGCAGTAGCAGGAATTGATTCTGCCAACTGCTGTTTTGCGTCAAAGCTGCTGAGCAAAGCATCATATACCTTCTCAGTTGATTCGAGAATAGTGTTTGCCAAACCTTCTAGCCGTGTCACAGCGGTGCATTCGAAGTCGGTGTATATGCGTCTGCCTCCGCCTGTGTTTTCAGATGCTGAGGGCGTCCATCGCATCGAGGGGTTCTGCAACCAGCTAAACGCCATAGCGGAGACAGCCTCTTCGCCCATTTTCGACTGGGCGAGGTACTTCAGGCTCTCTGCAGTGTCGTCCCAGACAGGGGAGAGCTTGACAGTAAGCATTCCGAACATAAACCTTGGGATGCCATCTTTCAGCCAGTTAGAAGCATCGATGGTGCTGTAGTGCTGACCAATGTTCCGGAGATGCATCGCAATGGCTCTTGTGTGCTCATGGGTCAAAGGAGTCTGCTCGATTTGCAGCATAGTGTCCACACATTCAGTCACCGACTCGCTGTCACTCATCTGCTTCAACAGCTCTAGCGAGACAAGTCTAAGATCATGTGAAGGCGAGCTGAGATTTCCAACAAGAGACTTAATCGCGGGATCCTCTTCCATTGTCGAGTCTTCATCGCTGTGGAGCGTGCTCGGTGCGTCGGCTGTTTTTTGAGACTCCCGTTGTATGCGTTCATAAGCCAAGTAAGCATCCAAAAACCCCACAGACTGTGCAAACCGAGGTACGGCCGCGCGAAGCAGAGGACTCAGAGCTGTATCGACTAAGCCTGTCGCCTTGCTCATGCGCAAGTAAGCACGAAACCCCTGGCTCGCGATAAAATTGTCTTCATCCGTTGGAAGGGCCGAAGAAGGTCGAAGAGCGAGCTTTAGTTTTTGAGACAGTATCTTAGCAATTCCGGCATTGGTCGACGGATGGATAGAAGTGAGCTCCAGAAGCTGGAGCAAGCCAGCGTATTTTGGCAAACATCGATCGCGCCACTCTTGAGGATCTTTATCGTTGTTGTAAGGACCGCGTTCGGGAAATGGTGATATTTCCAGTCGTTCGAATTTAGACACGATTTGGTCCTGCCAAGGTTGTGGTAGGCGACAGCAGTCCTTCTCTCCAAGTGCTGGGAAGGCCTTATTCTCGATCATGCGAGGGAGTAAAAGGCAGAGGACACCCTCATTCTCGCCCTGAGACCAATGCATTGCAACGAATCTGGGGTAATGTCAGTTCTGGAATCGAAGAAACGTAGAATATCATAGCCACGAGATAGCTCACCGTTGAAATTCTGATCGGAAGAGGCTGCCAAATCGACTGGCATCCAGATCACAGAAGTATGCGCAAAAAGAAATAAACCATCGCATGTAAGACTTTTTAGTGAGGATGTTGGTGAGAGTCAAAATATGGGGTATCAATGTGTCCATAGGCGCGTGATGCCAGAGTATAGCGATCTGGACCACGACAGAATTCCAGAGAATATCGCCCTGGTCTTGTGGTAACTCGTCCACGCCGTATCCGGTCTTGCGCAAAACTTCAACAAACTCTCGAACAAGGACATCCCACTTTCGAATTCTCGAGCCCCTCCTTACGCCAGCCAAGACTCCTATGACTCGAACGTAGGGCACAGTTTGCCACATGTTGAGCTTTTCGTCATCAGTCAGTGCTTCTCTGTCGGACTTGATCTTGGCCAAAACTTCGTCCAGAAAATCGCCCATAGTGTCTGCCGTGCCGTGATGGGTCACGCTGGTCAACACTCCGCAGACGACATTTGTCCAGATAGTCTCACGAAAGAGACCACGCTCGCTCTCCGGAATGGCATCGATAAGAGCACACACAATCGCACCACCAGTTGAGTGGATCGTCATGTCTGTTCCTTTGATGGCTTCGGCAAACATGGTCATCAAGCCGTCATTATAAAGTGTGAATTGGCGATCCCCCGACGTGGAAATGAGATCGTTTCTCACGTGCTCCACAAAGTTTTTCAATGCCGTTTCTCGATGGGACGGCGCGGCCGCTTTTTTGACCAGAAAGCTCATCGCTTCGGCTGCGAAACGAGCTATGTGCTGAGGATGCCGGGTACGTCCGAGTAGAGGCGCCATGATATCGTATGTCGGTCGCAGATCAGGTACGAGCAGCTTCGACAAATACTTGAACAGAAAGGCCAGGGCGCCAAACGTCCACTCAATAACGTCGACGTCCTGCGGCTTGCCCGCGATGGCCAGGAGCAAGTTGATGCTCTGCAGATAGTGCTTCTCGAATCTGGCGCCCAAGTCATGCGCAAAGGCCGTCAACAGATCAAGAAGCGGTTCCAGAGAATCCTTGTCTTGCAGCGAGATGTACTCGGCCAGGCTGCCCATGATCTTGTCTTGGAAATGCAGTATCTGCGGCAAGCTCTCGCACAGGGCGTACACATCCCGTTTGAAAGAGGTGAATCCCTTTGAGATATTCAGTTCGCCCCATTTTTGAAGCCCGGTCTGAAAGTAGGACGTCGCCGTCGAGAGGTCTTCGTTTTCGAGGTCATGTCTTCGAACTTTTCGCAGCGGCTGTAGTGAATTGAACTTTGAGATTTTCGTAGAGAAGGACTCCCATCTGTGATTTTTTTGATGAGGTGTAGAGAATTTGCGTTTCCGCACTTTTTCAATGCGTCCAGACGATCTAGACGGCATTGTGGCGGTGTTTCGCTGTCAATCCAATGACAACAGTTTCGAGGACGGCGAGACAAAGTGTAGGCGTCTTGAAGTAAACTTTCAACCCATTCAGATCTTCTTGCACCCCGGTCTGTCGCCCGCTGCCCGGTTTTTTTTTTTTTTTGGGCTGAACAGCTCTTACAATTTTTTGGGCCGGCTCGGAGCGGCAAAACTGATAAGTGCTTATCGCACCCCACTTAAGCTTCTCACGCTCCAATTATATTCACTGCGCAAACCACCTTGCATCATGGCCCCATGGGCAACTCAGGACTTCCAAGTCCCCAGCCAACTTCCTTTTGAGGCAGCTTCATCAAACTCTCTACTAAGAACCGTCTTGTTGGCGAGTCAAATCTCGGCAATGGCTGCACCAAAAATGTGAGTAAACCACCATTCTCTTGCGCAGATCTTTGGTCGAAGAGCGTCAGCAAGCATGCTGACTGGTTATTCTGTTAGAATCGTGCTCGGCAGCCTCAACGGACAACTCGAAGCAGCATTCAAGAAGCTTGCAACGCTGCACGCCAAGAACAACTTCTCCCTTGCGATCTTGACCGGCGACGTCTTCACGCCCGAAACCGAAGATTCGACCATCTCGGCGCTCCTATCTGGGACTCTCGAAGTTCCCCTCCCTACGTACTTCACCATCGGGTCGCATTCCTTGCCTCCGCGCATAGCGGCCAAGGTCGAAAAAGACGAAGAATTGTGCCACAACTTGCAGTTCCTCGGCAAACGGAGCATCACGAAAACCTCAGACGGCCTTCGAATCGTAGCCCTGGGAGGTAATCTCGACGCCAACGTCGTAGGGGGCGTGTCCAAAGAACAGCACCTGCCGTACCACACCGACGATGACGCCAAAAGCCTAAAGGGGGCCAACAATGCAGATATTCTGCTCACATGGCTGTGGCCATCCAACGTATCGAATGGATCCAAAGTCGCTCTTGAGCCGTCTCAGCAATCTTCAATCACGAGCACACAAGGCATCGCTGACTTGTGCGCAACACTCAAACCGCGTTACCACCTATCTGCCTCACCGACAGCCTTCTTCTACGAGCGGGAGCCCTTTGTGCATCCCGCCGAATCAGACCACGATCCACCAGCAATCACACGATTCATCTCCCTCGCACCGTACGGCAACGAAGCCAAGGCCAAGGCCATGTACGCGTTCGCTCTCAATAAATCAGATGTCAATGTCCCACCCGGCGTCACCAAGTCCCCCTTCCACGTCAAGAAACGTCCCCGCCACGACGACAACGACCAAGGCTTCCGACGCTTCGGACACGATCACAACGACCACCGACACGGCCGACACAACAAGCGTCGTCGCGCGGAACCACCCCCCGGCCCCGAGCAGTGCTATTTCTGCTTATCAAATCCCAACATCGCCTCCCACATGTGCTGCAGCATCGGCGACGAAGCCTACATCACCACCGCCAAGGGCCCCCTCCCAACCTCGACGACATTCGCCGACCAAAGCCTCCATTTCCCAGCCCACTTCATCATCATCCCCCTTCCTCACGCGCCCACCATCCCCAGCATGGGCTCCATCACCGATCCCACCAGCGACGCCGTCCGCACACACACCGAAATGATACGCTTCCGCGAAGCTCTCCAAGCGATGATTTCCACAAAATCCTCTCGCAAGCTCGGCGCGGTTACGTGGGAGATTTCTCGGGATCGCAACGTGCATATCATGTGGCAGCTCATTGCGCTCCAGGCGGCCACTATCCAGAATGGTCTCGCGGAAGCGGCTTTCCGTGTCGAGGCTGAGAATCAGAAATATCCGGCGTTTCAGACAAAAGAGTTGAGTTTGCAGGAACAAGCTTCTTTTGGGGATTACTTTCGCGTGTGGCTCTGGGCTGAGCATGATGAGGATGCGGAGAAGGAGAATGGGACAGACACGGACCAGGGCCAGGGCAAGGGCAAGGGCAAAGGCAAAGGAAAGTCTCTCGTGATGCCTCTCCCGTCGGATATGCGGTTCGATTTACAATTCGGTCGCCGCGTGATTGCCAAGTTACTTGGGTTAGAAAAGCGCTTCTTTTGGCGGGATTGTGAGCAGACTGTTGAGGAGGAGACGAGGGATGTGGAGGCGTTTCGGGAGGCGTTTCGGGAATGGGACTTTACGATGGAGGGGGCCGAATAGGAATTAGAACTTGGGAGGATGAAGAGGAGGGTAGCATGGCATGACTGGGTGGATGTTTACTTATTGGCGGTATGTACTAGACGTTTGTTTGGTTTGGAAATTGGGCATTCAGGAGTTGGGATTAGGAAGGGGGGCAGTCATCTTCCGGCGCATAATTTTTGAGCATCATGTCCTTCAAAGACGGAGATTCGTTTCGTTTCAAGGCGATGACACAGGGTACACTAAATACCTAGACAGCAAGGTCGCAAAATGGTTCTGCATCATACCGTGGCGCGTGGGGAAATGAGCCCATTCTTCCGCGGGAAGCCATATCTTCCTGTTCAAACATGAGAAAAGTTCGGATCTGGGTCGTCTTATTATACGTATAGTTCTTATGGCCGTCTGTTTTGCTTTGATGGTTCTGTCTGCGGCCTGGCACAGCCTATCTATTCATTGAGGACATAATCCTGAGCTGCAAGACTCGCATCTGACTGATGACCATTTCATGAGAAAGAAGGTCTCTATTTTCAGGGACGCTGTAAGATGGGATAGTGTGTATACAGTGCGAATCCAACTACAAGATGTTAGCAACATCATTACCTGTCTCTGCAGGTTGATTCAGGAGGGGCATATGTCCATCAGAATACACTGGAACTACGGGCCTCGAGTTGATCGTGAATGATCCTTCAACACTACACCGCAGTAGCGGCAACACAATGCGCTCTTCAACATCAGCATCACAAGGCGAGAGTCACAGGTAAAAGTAGAGGACTTGCATGGTGTTGTATATCCCTCGAATTGATATGAGCTAGGCCAGGCAAGCCAAGCCAGGCAAAGCAGACAGACATAAATAATGATCAGATCCTGGACACGTATAACGTACATACGCACAGGCAGTACATCCAGGAAACGGGACCTTCTGCAACTTCTGCAGGTTCCCTATCAGCATCAGTAAACCGGCTCACCTAGCTAGTCCTACAAGGACATCACACAAAGCTACGAGCCTATACATCATCATAGCACCATAGCTCAATGCTACAACACGAGGAAGAAGGACATATTCTCAGGTCCACATATGAAAAATGACGCATGAACGACAAAGGAAAAATATGAAAAAAGCGTTGCATCGTCTGAAAGACATAATTTCGCACACACCGCGCACGCGCGAGTAGAGATATACGAGAGATAAGGGAAAAAAGAAGAAAGAAGGGTATTTTGGTTCTGTACACCGTGGTACAAAATGTGAGTGACTTCGTGGCGGGTACGGATTCCATCCGTTCCAGAGGTCCCTTCGAGGGCTCCTGTTGGCGTTTCCCAGGCCTCGAGCGTCATGCATACGCAATGCGTCGCAAGCATATCGGAACAAGATTCCAGGTTCCTCAAAAGAAAGAAAGTGTCAAAGAAAATTAAGGATCGAATTGGCGTGCGTGCTTTTTGCGCCACAAACTGTGCGTGAACCCGAGTGAGACTTTTTTGCGAGTTCTTGGCTTCTGCGACAAAGCTTTATATGTCAGACCCATCAGATTCTATAGCGTAAGAACTGAAGATGGAAAGGGCAAAGCAAGCGCCCAATGTCGATGTGAAAGAAGGCCAATGGCAAGGCAAGTAAGGCGAAGTAATGATGCAAAATGCTGATGTGAGTCTCGGGTGCCAAAAAAGAAGAAAAGAAATGCCCGAGATAAGATGCAAAGGCTTCATGAAAATGCGTCGCGAAGAGGCCAGGAGACGAAGGCAGAAAATCAAGGATGCATATCTGGCTCCATGGCGATTTTGTTGTTTTTTGTAGAATCCGAAGTCGGAATTCTTGTGAATAGCTGTGGGTATTAGATTTTGGCTGTTTCATTTTCATTTGTGCGTTCTCCTTACGGACGGAGCAAAGTGATGCGTTCAACCGCCAATGTGAAGCTCCATGTCACAAAAGCAGACTGATCTTGGGGTCAGAGCTAAGATCCCAGAGAAGAGAGCATAGGTATCAAATGCACAAGTTGTGGTGAACGATTAGTTCTGCTCAGCAGTCAGTCGTAAGAAGGCGTGAGGATATCAGTAAGATGCCATTCGACGAGTCTGAGATCGATCGCCTTGAATCGGCGAGGGGGCAAGCATAGAGAGTGGAGGCGTATTTCGAGAATTGGGCCGACCAGGCGCAGTAGGAGAGTCCTGAATGCAAGGTTCTCGCTGCCCAAAGGCAAACGTTTGTGAACGCCCGAAGCCCTTTCGGGCCTTGAGTCGGCCCATTTCCCTTTCGCAGGTGCGCTGATGCTTCTCGTCAGACATTTCGACATACTCTGGAGGAGAACACCTGCTCCGATGGTTTGCGAAAAAGTCACTGTAGCCTCCTTCCAAGATGTATACCTCTGGGTATGTGAGATGCGGATAGAATTCGGCATTGACTGTCCGGTCGTGAGATCGCACATGACGAGCCATCAACGGCGCACGGTGGGCAGAGTACTCGCAGTGAAAGATGAGGAGAGTGCGACCAGCGATTGGAGTCTCAAAAAGTTGGGCAGCAAAAAGCTCCTTGTCATTGTGGTTCACTGCGCCTTGGATGTGGCCGCCCTCATACTCGTACTCAAATCGACAGTCGACAACCATTTTTTGGTCAAAGTGTTCAGCATATTTGCCGTCAAGGACATCTAATAAGGTCTCCTTGTCGATGCGAGGGATAGTATCACTGGGATCATCCGGCAGAAAATGGGGAAGCGCGGGCTCATGCACCTCTTCAATATCCATCACTGCTTTCAATGCTGATGAGGGCGAGTCTTCTGCGTCACTTTTGGGGTTCATGATATCGGCAGCATTCTCAAACATGCTCAATGAACGACGAACTTGTTTGCGATTCCGCAAAAATGGATTGTTTTGTCGCCGGGCATGATTGTTCAGGGGGGAGTCAAAACGGGGGCCTTCCGCCACGCTGCCCACACCCGTGAAGAGAGGCCGGCGAGGCGGCATTGCCATGGAAGCAGCACATGGACTATTAGACGACAGGGGTCGCCGTTGCTGTGGCGGCGAAGCAGACTCAAAACATTCCCCCGGCGTAAGGTTGGGGCTGTTCTGGCCCATGGCAGAATCTGTACCAAAGCGAAAGGGCGGCAGAGGATTGCGAGAATGGCTTTGCGACTTTGCAGGCAAAGAGCCGGTACTCAGCACCTTCATACGACTTAACGATGGTCTTCTAGGGGCAGCTATCCTACGGCTGTGGTTACAAAGCAAGAAATTAGCACGGACAGCAAGGATTTGGATATCGTTCCCGACCAAACGCAACTCACTCGGCCAAAAAAGACTTTGTATTGTCAGCTGGGGTTTGACGAATAATTGGAGCGGGGGAGTCGAGACACATGTCTTGATCGGCAGAGGGCGTTGAGCCCGGAGTAGGGGACTGAATCGCGACCTGGGCAAAGAATGGAGTCTTGTGAGGTAGAGGAGAGATATCCATGTATTCCACGGTAGGGGCTGGTGAAGAAGACGGCAGTGGCGGTGTTGTAACAAAGTCTAATGTAACAATCAGTAAAGATGATCTGTGGTGACAATCACAACATGGAAACAGTACTAACGACGACAGTCCATGCCGCTCATCGCATTAGCTGTAAAAAGTGCCCGGCGAGGCGTTGGAAACTTGGGACTAAGATACAGACGAATTAGTTTTTCGGACACAGCAAAATCAGTCATATTATTTAGCAGGCTAGGGGAGATCCGTACCTGGCATCGTTGTCTAAGCGAAAGTTCTGGGACAAGTCGGCTGCCAGACTGGTAGCAGGGGAAGCGCCGTGTATATCCGTAATGGAAAAGTAATCGGCCGTGTTCTTGTGTATCCGCTCTCGCAAGCTCACCGAAGACAGGCCGCTCGATGAACTGGAGTAATGAGAGTGTGGACGAGGCCGGAAAATATCTCGATTGCCCCATGCTGGTGTAGGCACTGGGCGGTGCAATGCCGCCAAGGGAGATGATGCTTCCATGACAGAAGGTGTTGAAGCTTTTTCCACAGGCTCGTCAGGACGAGAAGTCTATGGCTGAAAGCAAAAAGCTGTATAGTCCCAATAGCATTGATAGACAGAAAAGAACAGACTACTCCTCTTACGCCAACGCCGCCAACAAGTCAATATTGGTCAAGCAGATAAGGGTAATGTTTGAAAAATAGAGAGGGTATAACGTTTTGCTTGTGTTCAGCTGCAGCTGTATGGTATTATATTACTCGACGGCCAGGGAATTGGCTCCAATGCGGAGAAACAGAAAGACGGAAGCCCTGGAGAGGAGCAAGATGTCCTAGCTGCAGCAGCTGGCTAGCTTCGACGAGAGGTCGAAAATTGTTGTACTGTGGCTATCTCGAGTGGCATTTGCATCGAACAAACGAAGGTCGGTTTTTTTGGAGGCAGGTCTCCTGGAGAAAAGTATAGCAGCAGTTCGATTGAACGCCGGCAGTCGGTCGTGAAGCAAAGAATAAGCTTGTAGAAGAGTTTTGGCCGCTTTTTGCATGTACAGCAGAGAAAAGGCGTCAGTGGCTTTTTGAACAAACAAGCTGGCCAGAGCCGTAGAACTTCTTGTGTCGGCGAGAAGGTGGAAATTACTGCTTCTCGGAGCTCGTCGTGCTGCTGGAATAGACAGAAGCCTGAGCAGGCAAGCACTTGAAGTCGTATAGTTGGTAGTTGGAAGAAGCGAGGGTGGCCTACTAGACGTTGTCCTGTCTCGCACGCAGGATGTAAAGAGGCACTCAGTCAAGAGCGACAACTTGGCTTGTTAAATTTTTCTGGCCTGTCCGTCTCGTTGCCGGGCGAGGCAATTGCATGGGACCGGTATCCAGAAAGTGGACGAGGGAGCAACGCCTTTTGAATGGACCGTGCAACGGACCCGTCCAGATGCTGGGATGGAGTTGGGACGTTGTTAGGGGCGACTGGGGAACAAGCGACGAGGGCGAGCGGATGTTGGTGGGCGACGACGAGGGTACGTGGATGACGAGGGGAGGGGGGGGGGTGTGTCACCGTGTGTGGCTGGGGAAACGGGAGAAGCAGCGCATACGCTCTACAGACGCAAAAGGACCAGCGCAGTCCATGTCAGGCGTGTATTATTGTGTATTGCGTTGTATTTTGTCGCTTATGTATTGTATGTTGCGCGTGGTGCGGCTGACAGCTTTCGATGCCTTCGATGCTCGATCTGGCATGCGAAGTCTGTCTGCCTCGCCAAGGGCAGCCAGGGCAGCCATGCTGGTGGTTCTGGTCCACCTGTGCCTGGCCGCGGTGCTGCTTTCACTGGGCCAGTGGAGCCAGTGGCGGCCGCAGTGTCGCTGGAATCAGTGGGGTTATGGCCTTTGTTGAAAGTTTGGACAGGGCACCTTACAGGGGTCCTCAGCGCTGTGCCTAATCCTCTTGTCGCTGAAATCCAGTGCCGGCTGTCTGGACTCTGGTGCCTGGCCCAATCCGAATAGCGTCAGGTCCGCTCCACGTCGTCTGGTCACGAGAGCGCCCGCAAACGGCAGTGTTGGTTGCGTCTTCTATTTCCGTCACAATCGTGTCAACACCAATCTGGACATCTACATCACACACCTACACAACTACACAAGTTCACAACTGCACATCTACACATGTCCTCGGCAAGTCGAGTGCCCTGCATCGCACAATGGCGACCTTTGCAGAATCCTGCTCCCGATGTCGGCACGAAAGGGTCGCACTCGAGACGCCTTCTTTTTTTTTTCAGAGGGGCCGCTACGATGTCATTCCCGCTCCCGCCTTGCAACCAAGTGTCCGAAAAAGGGCAAGTTCACCAGGTCAACCCAGACCAGGCTGCCAGGCTCAAAGGCTTTGGACTCTGGTTGCTCAGTGAGAAGTGGGGACGGCGAAGGAACCGAAACACCGAAACACTAAAACCAAGACGTTGCTCTGACACACTGAAGTCTACTAGGTACTGTCTGACACTGGCTTTCCCTCAACGAAGTCGCCCCCGGGCTTGCTCCGTCTATGTAATAAGTCCGGTTCACAATTCGAGCGGATTTGAGCTTCCTCGGCCCCAATGCATGTTCTCTCCACTGCAAGTGCTCACTGGCAGTCACTGCAGCAATGCTCATCAGAGAACTCCAAGACGTACAGAAACAGCGTAACGCGGCATATGTGCGGAGTAGAGCCCGAGATCCAAGACACAAGAAAGATCAAAGAAGTCCGCTACCTAGCCCAAGTGCTCCGAAGACTCAAGAGTGAGGACGACTTCATTACGCAGAATTCCATCCGCCGTTGTCCCCGACTCCGAGCACGAGCACACGGTACACCTCGTGGGTTCTTCACCGTCGGCTCGCATGCCAAGTGACGGCATCACTGTCCAGTCTTCAGGACTGCAAGGGTATCTGTCATTGCTGCATCGCGGCCGCGAGTGGAGGCGACGGACATAGACATGGTCTTGGATTATGTCCGCGTTGGCGACCTTGGCGCCCGGGGCTAAAAATCCGTAGACAAAGGGCAGTCGCTATGCTCTGTCATCATGAACTCATGATTCAACGACGCGAGCGCCCTTCGATCCCCGTTGTCGAACGTTGGAAAAGTCCCTTTTTGTTCCGCCTCGTTTGGATCGCCATCCCTGGCCGGCTGGGCGAACCCGTCCGTCTCCACGCACGAACCCCTCGCCCTTGCATCAGACTCGACTACCGGTACCTACCTATGTACGGAGTATGTACCTAGGTATGTGTGTATGTATCTGTGTATGCTGATGATAATTCTACTGGCCAGCTTTGGTGGTTGTCGGCGGATTTCGGTTCAGCCGGGGAGCTGCCCAGACTGCCCAAGCTGCCCGAGCTGCCTCGGCCACCATAAGCGACAATGGCCAAGGGCGAGACGGCTCGTACTCTCCGTTTCCTTCCATCTCTTCCCGTCGCGAATACGGACGTTTGGCCGAGGCCGGTGAAACAAATCCAAGACCTGCTCCTCTGCAGACAAACTCTGACAGAGACGCATGTGCGTTATGTGATTAAGTCGCAGCCTCGTTGCGGTAGCATGAGACGCGCGGCTGCATCTGACATGGCATATGTAGTACAAAATATGACCATGTATGTAGGTACATATATGTATGTAGGTATGAGACCCCGAGGCTCATGTACATACATGAAAGGTTGATTCTGCGTGGCAATCTGGCCAATTGTACAAAATCCCGATGCCAAAGGTCCGATATAACCCTGCCTGGCGGTCTGCCATCAAGGGTAATCCTGGGAGACAATGTCATTGCCATGGTGAACTGTGTTTATGTAGGTATGTATGTACATTGTAGGCACATACTCCATAGTACTCCGTAAGCAACAGCGTATCAAGTATGTACGGAGTAACCGCAGACGGCACAGCGAGCGTCCATTGCATTGCTCCTCTGCAAGTTGCACAAGGGGGCTGCATCTCGAAACAAACAACCTGGCGATCGAAGCTCCGGCTCCGTTCCCATGAAGCCACCTGGGAGGCTGGGATACCTACTCCGTACATACCTAGGTATCGTAAACACCCCAGCCTTACCCCTCACGCCAAACGAGGCTCCGAGCAAAATAGACGAGTTGCTCCATGGCCCATGGGAAAACGTTGCAATCATCGCGGTGCCCAAAGAACCCCCAATTTCCAAATCCCCAAATCCCCAAATCTTATTCTAGAAATGAGCGGGAGAACTAGGTAGGGCTCGCTTTCACGTCTTAATCTGGGGAATTGGCGTCATGCAATGACGTTTTTCTGCCGGGGTCCAACGAGCCATCACGATGCAATCGTCGATGGTGCAGCCCCATTCTCGATGAAGGGCACTGCTTTCAACGTCATGTTCCCGGCACCTTTTCTCTAGCTTCCCTCTTATCAGGCTTCGGTTTCCCCCTACGGAGTAGACTACCTACCTTATTCTTTGTTTCTTTTCTCTTCCCCTTTCCCATTCTCCCGCCACGACGCGCGAGGTGAAGGCGCGAGGCGAAGGCGCGGCGCGGACAGCGAGCGGAACAGCCGGAGCAGCAGCGCCGTACAAGGAATACGAGGCGCGCCGCGCTACCCAATATGGCCGAACTCTCCACCGCTGCGACGCGCGAACAAAAAAGAAATACGTACCCGGATCTTGGACTTTGGTTAGAGATCGCATTACCGGTACTCTAGCGGCCCGCGCAGGAAGCTATAATGAGCCTTACCACTACGTTGGGCCTCTGGCGCGCTCTTGTCCATCGAGAGAGCTTGCGAGAAGCTGTGACGCGTGAATCGTCGTGATGTTGCATGATGCTCTTTCAAAACATCCCGTTTGTTTACTTTGCCCATGGGCAAATCCCATCAACGAAAAGCCATGTCCAGTGGGTCATCGGAATTTTCTAGATGTCCGACCGCTGTCCATTGCTTCAAGCCTTCAACTGCCCACTTTCCCACTTTGTCGCTTCTGTGGCTTTGCGCGCGGCGCAGACCAATCCGCCCACGATGATGGGGGTGTGAGGCTTTGCGTCCGCTCATCGAATGGAAAACGTGCCGCTGGCGCCAAGCGAGCAAGGTGCTTGAATAATTTGACCCAATCATGGGGCATGGAGGAGTCCAGGGAGCCCGGTTCAGCTTCGGGCCTTGTCGTTTTGAAGCGCAGGAGGGTTTGTCCAGAACCCTCTGAACCCCGCTTTGAAGATGAAATCATGGTGGGGTAGGTAACCCTGCAGGCTGCGAAGGCCCAAGCCGTGCAGAAGAGGAAGCTGACGTTTTTTCTTTGTTGCTCTTTGATGCACTTTGTTGCCCTTTGTTGCAACTTGCTCTCAACTTGAGAAGGCGTTCCGGTAGGCGTCGTGTGATCCGTTGATAGGGGGAAGGGCAGTTGAGACTCGAGAGGCTGACAGCCCGTGATCAATTACCCCGCATAGCCTTTGTTTGAGGCTGAGTAAGTTGTCCAACTTTCTTCACGCCTTATTCTTGGGCGTTTTTGGGGCGTTAGACCTCCCGCTTCTTGTGCTTTGCTTTTGCATCCCATGATTCCCATCTTTTCTTTGATTTTCGTGGTCGACGTACGAGTATGTACTCCGTAAAGGTCCCGTTCCCCCGGACAAGATCCCGACAAAATGATGTTTGACCATGTCGCGTAACCTGAGTAAATAAATGGTGGAACCGCGTCTCAGAACTGCCTGGCAACGCCCCGCAGAAACCGCGAGATCACGTGTGACTTGACTTGCAAGTCGCTGCATCTAAACGGGGTAACCTCCCACTGTTTCTCATCGGCGTTGCAACTTGCAAGCCGCAGTTGTTGCGTGCTTTATTTCAGTATGGTATGTCGACGTTGCGTGTCCGGCCGACGTGCAGCTTGGCGCAGCATCGGCTCGGCGACGACATCAACGGCGTTGACAGCTTTGTTTCAGGTTGGCAAGGCGTTCTGCATACGACGACTCTTTTGAGCGGGAGGGGGCGGGAGGGGGCGAGAAGGGGGATGGGGGCCCTTGAGATGGCTATTGTTGCCTACGTAGTACGGAGTATGAACCCAGTTTGTCGACGTTACGGTTCAGAAATGCCTCTTCAATCAACAATACGTAGCCTCTTGCCCTGTTTGACAGGAGTTGTTGCTCTCCAATTACCTAGTGAATCTGGCCATTGGTAGTGTTTATGGTTTAGAAATTAGACCCGTTTGAACTGCTCTAGCCTCTCAGCCTCTCACTGCTCAATACGAACTATCTAATAAGCTGTCGTGTCTTGAAGTGAGCACGTACAGTTGGACAAGTGTTGCTTCAAATATTGACTCATCACAGCACTCTCACGCTTGTAATTTGAAAGGCTACGTGTATGTCTTGTGTACATAGGTACTTATACATCTCAGATACGTATGATTGTTGCTAGTTTCAACCACAGAAATGCAAATCACGCCGAGTCCCGTGGTTCAGCAGCCAACCTTGTCTGGGAATGTCACCAAACATGGAAAAGCGATTCAGGGTAGTCTCAGAGACTCAGACAGAAGGTGGGGTTGGTGTGTCCCGGTGGGTGGGGTTTGCATGGGGCGGTGAACCACGGCGCAAAAGATATTCTGAGAATTTCCAAGATACCGCGATAGCGGCCCATGCGTGACGGTAGACTGCGGCTTGCTTGACCACCAAGAATCTACGACAAGACCCAACGTTGCCAAAGACAAAAATGGCAGGCAAGCGAAAGAGAGGCGGCAAGGATGGCGCAGGATGTGGCGCCACGGGCTCAAAGAAACACAAGAAAGAAATGATGCCAATCGATCTTTCTTCAAACAGCACTCCGACGCTCGAAGTCAAACCCTTCGTCGAGAACCCGACAGGCGACAACCGAAAACGAGAAGCCGAATTATATGAAAAGCTGGGAAGCGTCGTTGAAGACGTCAGAAATGACGCAGCAGAATGCATAGTTGCAAGTCTCTTCCAAGGAGACGGCGCTGCAGAGATCATCCTGGAGAGACATCTGAGCCGTCGTCTGTTTCGAGGCCTCGCAAGCGGTCGTGAAGGCTCTCGTCTAGGTTTCAGTCTCGTAATCACGGAAATACTGCTGCAACTATATGGCGATGGCGACCTAGCGCAAACCAAGTACACTGGACTCACGTTTGAAAAGGTCCTCGGAATCCTGGCCGACAAGACAAAATCTGTGGGCAACGTGTCCGGACAAGAAGAGCGGGATCACCATCTTGGCCAGGTTTTCGGTCTCGAGTGTTTTGTTAAGTCCAAGATCTTGTCCAGAGACGTCTCAAGATGGAATGCAGTCCTTGACATGCTGCTGAAGCTCAGCCACAAGAAGATCTGGCTGAGACCGCAGTGTGGCTGGATTCTTGTTCAGGCAATGGAGCAAATGACGGAGGACGTCACGAAGGCAACCCTGACGAAGATTGCGGGAGCTGGCATGGCCCAAACACCAGAGGGAGTCGCTGCATGGATCGTTTCATTAAACCGCTACCCGAAACTACAAGTAGCTCCGTGGAAGAATCCACTGTCCAACAAATCCCTTAAAGAACTTGCAGCGGTTTTGAAAGAGAGCTTCAAGGACGCAGCAAAGGACCCGAAAGAGAAGCAGAATGGTGCCAAGCAAGCATCCTGGAGTGCTCAGTTGCATTTTGTATGGGACCTCATCTTGGCTCGCTTCCTGAGTGACAACAGTAACCCGAAAGATGAGGACTTTGACCAATTTTGGTGTCGAGTCGTCGATGGTACGTGTCTTATCTCGCTGTACAATATTGCTCATGACGGGAAGTTAATGAAAGAAGCCACTAACATCCGGCAGATGGGTTATTTTCGAAACAAGCAACGGACGGGCAGAAATTCAAAGGCTTCATGGTATTCGAGAAGATGCTCAAGGGCTTTTCCCAGAGACCTTCGAATTTGGAGTCTCTATTCAGCCGAAACTTCATGTCTTGCCTGCTGAACCAAGCTGCGAAAGAAGATCGGTACTTAAACCGTGCTGCGACCAAGGCGCTCAAAGCAATCGAAGAGGTGGTATCATCACATCCCGACGCCCTGGCCCCTATTCTTGCGAATCTCTTGGGCAAGCATGGGAGTTATGGCTTCGACCAGAGATCAAGCAGCAAGACCGTGGATAAGATCCTGCAGAATGTAAACGAACACAACGTTGCTTCTGTCTTGGCTGTTGTCAAACGCCCGATCAAGCTCATGAAGAGCCAGTCGATCATAGAGGCTCAGGTAACTGTGCGAAACTACTCTGACTACTTGGCCAAGATATTAAGCGCATTTGCCTCTACGGCCTCATCGGGAAAGGACGAAAAAGCAGGCAAACCGGCCGGAGAAGATGGCACCAAACGAAAGAGTGCGGACAAAAAAGCAGCGACATCGGGCTCGTTTGACAAGACTTTACAGGAACTTACGCACGTGGCATACGGCCACCCGGCTGAGATTCCGAAAGAGGCTCTGACTGACCAGATCCGGGAGATGTGTCGATCTCGTCTCGAGACCTCCCTTGCGAAGCTCGCTCGTGCTAGCACAGACTTTGCTGTATTCTGCAAGGCAGTCGCGTCGATCGATTCCAGCGCCATGACCATGACTGCTGAGATCAAGAAAGCCAAAGATGAAGCACTCTCCCGCATGGAGAAACTTCTAAAGAGGAAACTTGACGCGGCGCAAGGTCTAGCAATGCTTCACGCAATCTCCATCTTCCAGTTGTACAACGAAGATCCGGATGCGATGGACGTCTTGGATGACTTGTCCCAGTGTTATGATAAGCTTGGGTCGGGAGACGCCACCGGCAAGAGCAGCGCAGACGGAGGTTCCGAGCTTCTAGTCGAGATTCTTCTCTCCATGGTCGCCAGACCTTCTTCGTTGATGAGAGAGGTCTCCCAGCAGGTTTTTGGCGTATTCACCAGCCAAATGTCCGACGAAAGCATGCAACTCCTCACCGGACCCCTCGCCTCGGATGAGAGCACAAAGGGCCAACGGGAGCTCTTCAATACCGAAGACGATGCCATGGACGTGGACAGCGATGCGTCCGAAGGGGAAGATGAGGACGACAAGAGCGTAATTGACGTCGAGGACGTATCTGACTTTGAAATCGATTCAAATTTGGAATTCGTCGACGTAAAAGGCGACGGCGACGGCGACGACGAGCAAGAAGAAGATGATGAAGAAGAAGAAGAAGAGGAGGAGGAGGATGACGACGATGACGATGCTTCCGATGATGACGAAGCTGATGAAGACTCCGACAATAACAGCACCAGCAACCCCTCCCCCTCCAAAGCCCTCAACCAAGACGGCCACTGGGACAACCCCGAAGAACTAGACAACATCCTCGGCAAAATCCTCAACAGCCACCGCCTCGACCAAGACGCCGAAGCTGAATCCTCCTCCTCTGAAGGCGACATGTCCGACTCCCAAATGTTTGCCCTCGAAGCCCAGCTCTCCGCCGCCATCGCCCCGCGCATCAAAGCCAATAAGCCCGACGCCCGGAAACAGAAAAAAGATGCCAAGCAATCCGTCGTCAACTTCAAGCACCGCATCCTGGACCTCCTGGATATCTACGTCAAGAATGAGCCCCTCTCCCGGCTGACCTTTGCGGTTCTACTGCCCCTCTTGATGCTCATGCGCACAACGTCTACAAAGGCCCTCGCGAATAGAGCATATGATGTAATTCTGAACCTGCGCAAGGCTATCAAGAAAGCTCGTGCACCGGGTGGTGCTCGCGCGGGTCCTTCTGCTGCTACCCCGTCCGCGTCCTCGTCGAAGCTGTCTTCCTCTACGGGCTCCTCGGAAGCAGCAGCAGCACCACAGGAGGAGCTCCTATCACTGCTGCGGGACTGTCATGATGAAGCTGGTCGGGATGACTCCCAGGCTCATGCCAAGGCTGCGAGCACGGCAAGTCTTATTGTGGCGGCGGCACTGTTCAGGCAGGATAGGGAGGTGATTGGGGAGATCGCGGGGGTGTATGCCCAGACTGAGGCTGCGTGGGTGTTGAAGAGGGCGGGAATGCATAGTTGTTTTTTCAGGGAGTGGCATGACTGGGCGCAGAGTATGAGGGGGACGGGATTGGGGTCGAATTGAGGAGTAGATGTGTTTGGCTGGAGGGGGAGGGGATATATGAGCTGTAATGTTTGTGATGCCTTCATGCTGTCGAGGGAGGGTGTGTCTTCTGTTGAGAGATGGTGCTCTACTGATATCATGTTTACGGAGAGATGGCCATGTTGCTGGTTTATTGTTTATAGAATGATGGCGCCGTTCTGTATCATGGAATAGAGAAAAATAGGCTCCTGTCTCCTGTGTGCATGGACAACTTCTGGACGCGGCGTGATATGCGGCACGTTGGACTCGGTCGTCAGGGGCAATGCCTAGGTGTCAAAACAAAAATAGATCGTGTGGTACAAACACATTGATACTTCACTCATTGAAATTTAGCCTTTCGGTTCCGCGTAAAAGCTGGCTTGACAATTTTGTGTGGTCTATGATATGCATTTCAATGTCGTCTTTTGGCAATACATGCATTCATCAATCAAGCATTCATTACTCCATGAAGCTGCCAGTTGTCATGATAGTACAAGCACCCTTGACTCCTTCCCATCACGCTTTCTTCTGCCACTGAAGCCATCACATTCAGAGAGACTCCCATCTACTCCTCCATTTTATCCTCATCCTTCTTATCATCGTCGTCGTCGTCCGAGTCATCCCCAGCCTTTGCTAATCTCTCCGCCTCCTCCCTCAAGGCCTGCGGCACCTCCACATGACGTCCCTTGGTCGGGCCATCGACGCCACTAACCCACGTCATCTCCAGCTCAAAGTCCTTGTCCTTGTTGTCCTTTTGAGCCACGTACATGATCCGCACCGCCTCCTTAACCGCCTCCTCCAGCGTCATCGTTCCTGATTGCAGGTCCAGCTTCTCCAGCTCCGCCTTGGCAGCCTGACGGCCCTTGCCAGTTGCGGCACCATAGTAGCCCCAGTACGAGCCGCTGGGCTCAACCATGTAGAGAAAGGGACCGCCGTGCTTCTTGCCAGGTACTTTTCCTCCGGCGCCGCACGCAGGCCCGGAGCCCACCTCGCCGTCCACGGGGAACTCCTCTGATGTGTCGACGCCGCCGATAATGGCAGTGATGCCAAAGGGCCGCACGGAGCCGTACATGGTGTAGGCCTGCGCGTAGCTGCCCATCCTGGAGGCAAGATCCGAAATGGGGATCGGGGTTTTGAAGTTTTCGCGCCAGCTGCAGGCCTCATCGCGGGCTCGGGTGATAAAATGACGTCCATCAGGGACCATGCCTGAGTAGACCTGCAAGGACCGCCATCGTTAGACAAAAGGTGTGACTGGAGATGCAGACGACGGGGAGAAATTTGAGGGAGACCAAGAAGGAGGAAAATGGAAGAATGTACCAATCCGATATGGCTATCGATTGTACCAATTCGCTTGTCTGCGCCGGCCTTTACCAGCTTTGACGGCACCGCCTTCTCGACCGCCAGGACAACACCATCCTTGCACCGAATGCCAATCGACGTACCGCCGCTCTCTACGGCCTTGACTGCGTATTCCACCTGGAAGTTCCGGCCATCTGGTGAGAAGATGGAGTTGAGCAGATCGTAACCCGTACCTATCGACGTCTGCAGTGGTGCAGGATTCGTGCTGTTAGCTAGCGTTCAGAACATGGGGAGCTTTGGCAACGCGCCATGTTGATAAGCGGCCGGTGCTGTTATCTCACCATGATGCTTGCAGCAGGGTGGCCCTGTAGCTTTTTTGTTTTTCAGATGCTGAATTTATCGATGAGGACGAGAGTCTTGCGGTTCGCGGTGAAGGGCGAGAGGCTGGCGCGAGAGGGAGGCTGATGAGGTGTGATGATGGGCTTGGAGCTTCACCAAGGACGTCAAGCAGGCAGCCTCAAGCTGCGTAGGTACTTGCATGCCGTTGCTAGCTTGCAGGCTGCAGCTACCGAAGGGAAGTCTGCTGCCTGAGGTGTCAATGAGCCGACTGACACCAGCCACAAGCAGATACATACTGTACATGTACATTAGCCTATGGCGGAAGATTATGTGGCTTGACGCCGGAGATCGGATCCGGATCTCGGGGCGGAGCCATACGTACCTAGTATGTACATACAGACTTGCCGCCAGGAAACGGGCACGTGACCTTCCTGCTGACTTTCTTACTAGCGAGTCGCAATAAGTCAGAGGCCAACTCGTTGTATGTAGTGTCAAACAGAGGCTTCTAGACTCCTTCTGATTCGGTCTGTTTGCTCCGTCTTTATTATGTTTGCGACGCACCAAGACACACACAAGAAACAGACTTGCTTTGGTTGAGTCAGGCATGCCGAGCAGCCCAAGTTCAAGTCATGGCCAATGGTTCCAAGCGCAAGCGATGGTTAGTTCCAATGGCGAAATCCGAAAAGTTGCCTCGTCTTTTGCTACTTAGCTCCTCCAAGACTCAAGAGGAACACCATTCGTGTCATGCAAACTGCCCACCAAGTTCACTTGGGAGACCATGCCACGTACGGTGTAAGCGGTGAAGATCCACAGCTGCCCAACCAAGAACGACCTCAAGGCAGCGACGCAGTGAGGCATAATAGGCGAAACAGTTTAAACATTGTACAAGGTATCGTTAGTCAAGACTCCGCGTTGCTCTGGCCTCCTAGATTCTCAAGACGGCGCTGCAAGTCAATGTCAATGCTCGCGCTTGGCGCTAGAACTCCAGCCGATCGGCAGTCATCATGCTGCTAATGTCCTCGACGCTCGGCAAGTCGACGAGCAATTTCTTCAGTGACATGCCAGCTGCTGCCTCAGCCTCGTGACACCAGACCTGATACCAGACGGTGAGCGACTGGTTAAACTGGTCGATGACGGGTCGAGGAAAGCGACGTCACCATTGCAGGCTGCCCCTCCCTCCATCTCGCGCCTTCCTTGCGACGAGGACCGAACACAAGAGCCCGCGCCTGCAGGTGTCATGGTCGCATTCATGCCGACTCATGTTCGGCATCGACAGCCGGTACTGGCTATCTCTGCCTTCTCCGGTAAAGACGTCTGATCTTTTCGCTGCGTCGCGATGAGCTGCTTGCTGCTTAAGTTTGCGAGGAAAAGGGGAAATAGGCCGTCATTTTGACACCGATATTGCAGGGTTTCGGACCCGTGACGTCCCGTCAATGGGCATTGGGTTGTCATTGTCAATGGCCATGTGCTGCTCCACCCTTCCTGACCCGGACGACTCAAGAGTTCAAGACCCTGAGCGGCCCACCACAGTGACCACACCACATGTAATGGTGCTGCGACGATGCCAATAGGGGTCATCACTGATCAGGGGGGCTGCGGAGGTCGACTGGTGTTCTATCCATAGCATTAGCATGTCTAGCGTGGTTCAGCCTGTTGTCTGCCAGACGGTAGACCCCTATAAATCGACTCACGCTTTCAATCCCCTCCAGATTCCAACCCCTCTCTCACCCTCACTTCCTCCCCCGTCTTTGCTCTCGCTGTTTCTTTGATCGTAACTTACAGCCAGTAGTGTAGTGGAAATATACTTGATTACTTTGCTTTGGCTCACAGGTGACCTTTCGAAACGGAGCAAGTTCTTCTCGTTCACACCAACCCGTCTCCGTTGCTATCGACGATCCAACGAGTCGTCGGTCGAGGAGGAAAACGCCCAGGGGGAAACAAGAAGCTGACTTGCTGTCACGAACATCGACGCACATTGGCAGTCAAAGGCAAATTACCTAATATACCGAGGTACGTGGCTTTACATTCAAGCCAACTCAGCCGCGCAATCCTCGAGGCAACTATGCAGCAAAAGGCTGATGCTCTGTTTGATAGACCATGGCTTTTGTTCAGGCAGAAATGCAATTCCAGCCGGTCCAAGATGACCTCACATATCTCTTTTCTCGCAACATGACCTTCAACCCCGATTCTCGTGCATTCACTCCCAACGAGATGCCCAAGCAGGAGCCCTTGGCCCCCGTTCCCGAACCTGCCCCTGAGCCCGTATACTGGGCTTCTCAGCATTACACCCCCAATGCCCATACTGTGACATCTTCTGCCCAGCAGACACCCGAGCAAGAGCAGACCCAACATCAGCGACGCTCATCCTCGCCTCCTATGAGGGAGCTTTGTTCCGTCGAGGACGTTATCCGCAGCCACGGCTTAGACCCCGCATTCCTCACGCCGTCGCAGTTGCAACTGTTTCGATTTATTAGCGAGGAACAACAGCTCCGTCTTCTGCAGTTGTGGAGCATAAGCCCGCCGAGTACTGCCGAAGACATCCCAAGTGCTGCCTGGAGTAGCAGCTCTGTGGAACAGGAAGAGGAGCTCGCACATTTGCGACATCAGAGGCAGCCTAATGCCATCATGAGCCAGAATGTTCATCCAGTGCAAACAGCTGGGGGTCAATGGACTCAGCATCATGAGGCACCGGAGACGGAGCCGTACATGACTTCTGGCTACGAGGAGTTGATGCGAAGGGAATATGAGCGACAGTCTAACACCAGTAACTCCATGGCCGGCTTCTGTCATGTTGGTACGGCGATAAGGGGCTGTCACTATTCCTGAGCCGCCCATTTCATATAAGGGTTTTGACATACAGCAGCAAGAGAGGCTATGGCTGTCCACATCATTCATGTAAGGTATTGCTCTCTTGAGTCTTCGCCCCTATGAAAAGCGGATGCCAGGAACAGCTAAAATGGCTGCAAAAAGGATGATATTGAGCAACGCACGAGACTCGAGAGTAATGCATTGCGTGAAAGAAAAGGTTGGCATTGCTACAACAATCTGGCTATTGAACTATGGCAGTGACGGGCTTCTTTGCGCCGCGTCACATAATGCGCTGTAGTACCACTCCTCACAAGCGTGTTTTCCCTTCAGTGTTCACCTTATATCCCATTTATCAGAGAGGAGGTTGGCTCCGTTTGTTATACTCGAGTGTCTCAAATCAAGAAATTGCATGACACAGACCGAGATAGTAATTCTCGTACAAAATAATTTATTTAATCATAAACATCTGTGACAACTGGATTGATTGAATAATACCCCATACTGAGGATTCAGGGAAACATTCCCATTCGCCACCCCACAGACTCCCTCTGACACAACCTTCGAGAACATCTTTATTCCTTCCATATCACCACTGTGTCTCATTTTTATGTGTCACCACCCCACTGCTAGTGTCCATGCAAGTCTGACCAAAAAAAGAAAAAAAAAGGATCGTGCAATCTGGGGTTGCTAAAAGAAACATTCAAATTGGGGCCCCTACTTCGCACACATTACATCATGCCTGGGCATATACATAGATGAAGTTACAGGCAACGCCCATGTCAAGTTTACGTGTGTATAATGAATTATATAAGTTTATCCTCCGCTGAAACAGTCGCTAGGGGACGGTTCATGTCATGTAATTCCACGCTTCCAGCCCCTCTATGTATGTATGCATGTAAATCATTTCGACGGGATGCTTTACGAATCAGGCAAGCCCTCAACAGTCCAACTGAGACTGAGCCAGCCTAGGTTCAAATCTGAGTCTTTTCGAGTTGCGCAGCAAGATCATCGACAGCCTTGTCAGTGAGTTGCACGACGGGCTCTTCCTGAGCTTCCTCGGCTTCCTTGATCAGCTTCTCTGCGCGCTCCTCGGACGTGACGCCCTCGTCTTCTTCGTCCTCGTCTTTCTCTTCCTCTTCCTCCTCATCCTCCTCTTCCTCATCCTCCTCCTCGTCTGAGCTTAAATCCTCAAGGTCACTCAGACTATCCACGCCCCATTCCCCATCCGCCTCATCTCCCGCACTGTTCTCCCTGCGCTCATCCAGCAGGGTTTGCAGCGCAATGATAGACTCATCGTCTTCTGTGAATTTATTGCCATTCAGCTCAATGCGCTTCAGCGCGGGGAGGGACTCCCTAGCAGCGCTAGCAAGGCTCTTCACCCCAAGCGCCGTAATATCATTAAACTGCAAGCGCAGCGTCTCCAGCTTCTGGTTCTTGCCCTGAGATAAGGCCTCCGCAAGGAGGAGACCGCCTTTGGCGCTGAGCAAGGAATCACCGATACCGAGTTCACGAACGACGCTCCAGTTGGGAACGACCTTGGCGAGGGCTTTGCCACCCATGAGGGTAAAGGTGTTGTCTTGGAGGTCCAAGATTTCGAGCTCATGGGCTTGGTGCAGGCCCTCGCTGAGTAGGTGCGAGATGCCCTCCTGACGAATACCGTTCTGCACCATCTTAATGA
The DNA here is from genome assembly GCA_018360575.1 of Claviceps sp. LM454 group G7. Lineage (NCBI taxonomy): Eukaryota > Fungi > Ascomycota > Sordariomycetes > Hypocreales > Clavicipitaceae > Claviceps > Claviceps sp. LM454 group G7. The sequence goes on from SRQL01000025.1 coordinate 45,564, forward strand.
CCTTGATCTTGTGGTGGAGGGTGTACATCTTGGCCCAGGCAGTCATGCTGCCATTTTCGAGTCGGTTCCGACCGCATATTACGGTCTCGAGGTCCGGGACCTGCTTTCCCTCCTTGCGCGCAGCCTCCTTCTTGGCGTGCAGTTCTGTTAGGGCATCGGCGACTAGGATACCGGCGTGGGGGCCGAGGCCGTTGTTGTTAAGGTGGAGATGCTGAAGGGGCACGTGGGCGGAGAGGAAGGCTACGAGGGGGGCCTGTGTGTTAAGACCGAAGGCGTTGTCATTCAAGTTGATGGTGTGAAGTTTCGGGTGGTTCAGGACCGAGGTCAAGAGTGACGATAAGGCTTCTGGGATTTCGGACAAGAGTCGGCCGGTGAAGATATCGGCAAAATTTGCAATCTATTTGTTTTTGGGCCATACGCCATCAGCATTCCGAGCCCAACTAAAGCGTATCCTCGCGCGCACCGAATTTGTCTCCAAACCAGAGCCTCGCCTCCGGAAAAAGGGACCATACCTTGAGGTTTTTCTTGGTGGCCAAGACTTCGCTCAGCACCTTGCATGCCTCGACACCCAGAGTGTTGCCAAGGAGTCTCACTTCCTCGACGTCGTTCGCGCGGAGGTCGGCAATATGGGCTTCGATGTCGGCGGCCGAGTCGAGCTTGAGGCCCAAGCCCTCGAGGGTAAAGAGTGTGCTAGAGCTAGCCATCATGTGGAATGTGTTTGAGAGAACGAATGCTTGTCACCACGGCTTTCTATGCGACAGGAGGGGGAAGGTAATAAAGAAACTCGGCCGTGGAAAGTGGCAAGTGGTAGAGCCTAGAGGCGCTGTTGGTGATGTTTTCGCTTTATGCTAATTTATCGACAAATGCAAAAGGTATAGTGGGGGCGGGGCAACGACTGAGAAATACCTAGGCTGAGATACCTAGCGCTTTCAGTTGTTCATGCGTACTTACTACTACCTATATACATGTGCCTGGTCACTGAGTGGTACTGTCTGGTAGGTAGGTACCTGGTACATATGTAGACAAATTTCATCTTACAGACGGGGTCCTGCGAACGAGAAGAATGGTGGCGCTAATGTACTACCTAGGTAGGTACATACCTACCTAACTTCTACGGAGTACTTCAGTCTCCGTAATAATAAAGCCCTCCTTCTTTGTAAACTTCCATTCACGATTCAGGTATGTACTCCGTAAACTGCCACAACCGCAACCCGGAAGGGGACTGGGGCGCCACAGCTCACAGGCGAGGAATATTGTTTTGCCGGCCGTTGTCGCCACCTTGCAAGCGAAGCTGTGGCGCAGCAAGTTGTCGCCGACTCCCGAGTTCCAAGTCGCCGACTTTGCACGAATACGTTAGGTAGGTAGACTCGGCTGCACGTGACACGAGCCAATCAGCATCGGCCCATTTCGGAACTTCTGGATTTTTCTCCATTGGTATGACCTCTCCTGTTGAGCCTTTTCGAACCTCCGCTCTCGAAATCGACTTATCACCGCCGTCACATCCCTCGTCACGGCTTCCACCACCGGCCACGGTATAGCTCGCCAATTATGCTGGCAAGGACTTGCTTGCGCTCGACGCGCACCCTCAATGGGCTCCGAAACGGCGTCAATAATGTCTCCAAGGTATGAAGGCCTCACATTTCCCGGCTCGAAAATCCCCCAGATTTCGTGACCTGCCGAGGGACAGATCAGCCCGGCTCACCCACGCCCTACGCCAATCGAACTACACACATTTATCACTCATCCCGAACTTTGACGCTGATGGTATTGGCTTCTGTCCTGGATTATAGCGCGCCGCGTCCACGAGCTCGGGGGCTGCCGGGGAAGCTTCCCCTGTCCGATTGAACATGGCTGCCATCACCTCAACTGCCATCGCCGCTGGCTCCATGGCATGGTACTACCATGCGTATGGACCCGTGGCTCACGCTGCCACACCTGCAGAGGAAGGGTACGTCTGAAAGAATAATGATCCTGGCCTTGTTGTTGAGCCGCCTTTTCCAAATGCGCCCCGCGGCATTTCATCATGTTGCTCCGAGCACGGACTGGTCTGAATACCAAGTTTACTGACCTTTTCTTATTAGTATGCATGCGATAGCCTACCCATGGGTCCACGAGCAGTGGCTCAAGACTTTCGATCACCAGGCGTAAGTTGCTTCCAAGCACACATGTGGACAAAATAAGCCCCACAAGCCCAATCTGGGAAGGGAGGAAGGAAGGGGGGCGCCGTTCTGTTCTACACCTCGTCTTATGATCCTAACAAGATCCGCATAGTCTCCGCCGTGGTTTCCAGGTCTACCGTGAAGTTTGTGCTTCATGCCACTCCTTGAGCCGAATCCCCTACCGATCACTGGTCGGTACGGTCTTGACTCTCGATGAGGCCAAGGCTCTCGCCGAAGAGAACGAATATCCTGATGAGCCCGACAGCGAAGGCAACGTTCACATGCGACCAGGAAAGCTGTCCGATTATATCCCCGACCCCTACAAGAACGAAGAGGCTGCACGAGCTGCCAACAACGGTGCTCTGCCCCCGGATCTGAGCTTGATCATCAAGGGTCGCCACGGCGGCTGCAACTATATCTTCAGCTTGTTGACCGGATACCCCGAAGAGCCCCCTCCCGGTGCTCAGCTCGCTCCCGGCATGAACTTCAACCCCTATTTCCCCGGAACTGGAATCGGTATGGCTCGTGTTCTCTACGACGGACTTGTCGAGTATGAGGATGAGACTCCCGCGTCCACCTCTCAAATGGCCAAGGACGTTGTCGAGTTCCTCAACTGGGCCGCCGAGCCCGAAATGGACGATCGCAAGAGGATGGGTCTCAAGGTTCTCATCGTCACGTCGACTCTGTTCGCCATTAGTGTCTGGGTCAAGCGATACAAGTGGGCATGGCTCAAGTCGAGAAAGATTGCCTACGACCCTCCCGCGGATTCCAAGGTCCGCCGCTGAGACGCGGCTTAAATTTGTTGCGCCGGCTGTGCACCACGCGTGTGTATACTAGTCTCCGCCCCCCCATAGACGAATGAAGAAGAAGAAGAAAGCTCCTCTGTTTGGTGGAGGCCTGTAATACCGAAGGAGGGATGCTGGCTTTTTTTTACGTTTTCCCATTTTTTTGTTCTCTGCTTTTTTTTTTGAAATGGAGGGAAAGGCGGGTGGATGGTAGAGTGTACATGAGATGAGCCAATTTCAATACATTTTCTTTTGTTGTCACTGTCAAGCTCGGCGGTGTGAGAAATCCTGGTTGGTGGATGGGTCGTGTGATGTTCATGGAGTTGGACCGTGGACGACATGACAAGGGTGAGGGACTATGGAGCAGAAGGTGGGTGGCTTTCGGGCATTCGTACCTAATATACGTCGAGTCGTCGTGTGTAGCGCCGTGTTGTTGCGTAGAGAGAAGAGTCGAGAGGAAGGTTGTATGTCTGGGATGTCTCTATGTAGTAGCATGTCTGATCATTGAAACTTTTCCCTCCATCGTCTCTTTACCTCCTTCTTCCATATTCCAGCTATTCCTAGCTTGTTCGTTTCCCCTCTTCTCTGCTCAGCCGCTCAGTCTCGAAAGGGGTAAACAGTGCCTTGATGGCTCCGTCGAAAGCCACCTCACAAATTTTTCACACCCTATATCTTGTTCAACAGAGTCTTTCTCAACTGCGTCGCTCTCGCATACATCTGGGATCTCTTCTCAAAACTAGCAGCTCACAATCCTTTCCTCATATATGTATGCCTTACGGATTTGGGATATTGATATTTCATCTCGAGCCATCAAGACTCTTCTCTGGCACACTAGGCTAGACAAGAACAGAGCTGAGAACCTTGCCTTGAGCCACCTTGCCCCTCTCGCACGCATCACGCAGCAACGTGGCTTACATATACCTAGATATGTACGATCTCGTGTTTTCGAAACGTGCCCGTATCACATCAATGCAGGTTTCAAAGGAACTAACTCTTTTGCTGAGACCTGTGGGTGTTGTGTCACATTCCACGTCCCGCTATATAAAAGGAGACGTGTAGCCTGCTAAGTACACAGTACACTGTACGTGCAATGACATGACCACTAGCCAGCCACGCGGATAATATCGACGCATTGAGTTTCAATTTTTTTTCGTCTGTAGTGAGACCACGACGGGGATCAGCTCCCTCTTCAATTTGCCTTCCCACAAGATCAGTTTGGTTTGACACCTCTGATATGTGCGTCAGACGTCTAATGCGCTCTGTATTCTACCCATGTAACATGTTGATACACGACAAACGTGAAGCACTTCGTTAAATACAGAGAAAATTAAAATAATAGCATTGCTTTAGTTATATTGCATATACGTCGCTGTAGAGTTGAACTTGAGGTTGCCCTTGATGACCTTGTCCACCGCGCTCAAAAAGTCCTTCTCGGTAGCCACCTTTCTTCGGGCTCGGATAGCAAACATGCCTGCCTCGGTACAGACACTCCGTAGTTCTGCACCAGTGGCGTTGGGACACAGACGAGAAATGAGTTCCCATCGGATATCGCGCTCGACTGACATGCTCTTGGCGTGGATGCGGAGAATGTTGGCTCGGCCCTCGAGATCGGGAAGCGAGAACTCAATCTTTCGGTCGATACGGCCCGGTCGCATCAGAGCAGGGTCCAGGGTGGAGGGTCTGTTCGTGGCAAACATGACCTTGATGTTTCCACGCGCGTCGAAGCCGTCTAATTGCGTGATGAGCTCCAACATGGTTCGCTGGACTTCGTTGTCACCGCCAGCACCGTCGTCGAATCGGGCACCGCCGACGGCATCGATTTCGTCAAAGAAGATGATACAGGCCTTCTTGGTTCGTGCCATCTCGAACAGCTCGCGGACCATTCGGGCACCCTCACCGACGTACTTCTGGACCAGCTCACTGCCAATGACTCGAATAAACGTGGCATCTGTTCTGTTGGCCACGGCGCGAGCGCACAGGGTTTTGCCAGTACCAGGAGGACCGTAGAGCAGTGCACCCTTGGGTGGGTCAATGCCGAGATTGACGAAGCGTTCTGGAGAAAGGAGAGGCATCTCGACGACTTCTCGCAGCTTTTCGACTTGCTCCTTGCACCCTCCGACGTCACCGTACGTGACATCTGGCTTCTCCTCAACCGTCATCATGGTGACACTGGCATCAATCTTTGGCGGCAATGGCAGCATGATCTGGTACTTGTTTCGGTCGACTCCAACACGCATGCCCTCTTCGATGTCGGTCGGACTCACGCGTTCTCCGAGCTGCACGACGAACTTGGCAATCTGCTTGACGTGGATGACATATTTCTTTTTCGACTCGTCGCCCTTCTCGTCTTCGATAATCTTAGTACATCGCGCGACTTGAAAGGGCTGGTCTTCAGACATGCGTTGGCGATCGGCAGCAATATCCCATAGATGTGGAGGTGCAAGACCAGTGTCGGATTCCTGTCAATGGTAAGAAGAAGCACTTTCGGGGCCAAGTCATTGGTCCACGCATCTCAGAGTACACACATACCTTGACGCCAATCTTTTCATCAACACTTTGTTGCTTCTCTTTTATCTGCTTTTCTACTTTCTTCAGCGCTGCACCGTACGGCGCAGCGCCGTAGGTCTTGAGAACTTGAATGTCCCTTGGAACGAACGTCAGTTGGCAGTAGGAGGCGCAAGAGGTCAACCGGGTTGCTCGTACTCATCTGTGAGGGGGGTGATCTTCTTCTCTTCTGCCTCTTCGTCGGCAAAGTTCTTCTGGTACTTCTCCCAGCTGGAGCCAGTTGCGGAGGGCTAGTAACTCTTAGTGAACAGGTCATCTTGCTGGGATCGCGGCATGGGCTTGCTTACCATGATGGAGGTCCGCCTTCAAGGCGCGTTGCCGACAGGAAGGTAATTATTTGGCAGGACGGAGTGATGATGTAGAACGACGGTGACCTTCTTGACGTGAGCGTGGACGGCGCGAATAGTTCGTTGATTACGGGTAGTTGGATGGGATACTCTGGCTACACCTCGTTCATGACAATGATGGATGTAATCACAGGCGCTGCGTAATCGTAATCGTTGGTCGTTGCCTTGAAGGCTGAAGCTCCGTCCAGCGCTAAGCCGTATTTGGCGTGGCTGCCAGGCTCGCCGCTCTACATACTGACAACGGCTGCCGCAAAGTAGTCGGAGCATGGATAATCTGTGACCCGACGCCAAAATTTCTGGAGACCGCTCTATGGCCGAAGTAGGGCAGAAAGTGGGATGGGACATCTCAAGTTCTCGACCAAAGGCTACCAGCATTCCGCGATCACGCGTCTTCTACAATCACCTTGCTGTCTCCCATTTCTCTCGACGAACCCATCGGCAGCTCAAATTCGTCGTCCATCATGTCAGCATCGGCAGTCTCTGCTGGGCAATCCCAAAATGCCACATTCAGGGTACGACGAGTCTGCGGTGCTCTCACGAGCAAGCTTGCTAGAAACCACCCCGCTAATCATGCCCTTAGGATAAGGAGAAGCCCATGGCTGTGCGGTCGTCCAACATCGTCGCCGCTCGAGGTGCGAATGACTTCCCTGTCACCGCAGTGCGATTGAAATAAAAAACGTGACTGATTATGGTATCCAGCTGTCGCCGACGCTATTCGAACCTCGCTTGGTCCTCGCGGCATGGACAAGATGATTCGAAGTGGAAAAGGAGAGACCATCATCACCAACGACGGACACACCATGTTGAAGAGCATGTCGGTCATGCATCCTACCGCCAAGATGCTGGTGAACCTGGCCGGTGCGCAGGATGTCGAGGCTGGAGATGGCACAACCTCAGTGGTCGTCATCTGCGGAAGCTTGCTCGGTGCCGCAGATCGACTTTTGTCCAAGGGCGTTCACCCCTCGGTCATTTCAGAGGCCTTCCAGCGGGCATCTGCTGCCGCCGTCGACGTTTTGCATGAAATGTCCCAACCCATCACTCTCAGCGACACCTCTGCCCTCCTGCAGGCCGCCAACACGTCTCTGTCATCCAAGATTGTCTCACAATACTCGAATCTGCTGGGCCCCATGGCCGTGAACGCCGTGACCAAGGTCATCGATGTCAAGACCGCCGATAACGTGGATCTACGAAACATCCGAATCGTGAAGAAGGTTGGAGGTACCATCGAAGACAGCGAGCTTGTCCCTGGCCTTGTTCTGCACCAGCACGTCCTCAAGAACGCTGGAGGACCTGTCCGCATGGAGAAAGCACGTATCGGATTGATCCAGTTCCAGCTCAGTCCGCCTAAGCCTGATGTAAGATAGCATCCCACATTCTAGAAGCTGAAAGTTTCTACGAGATTTCTCTACGGTTTTAGGCGCTGACCTATGTTGCTTGCTTCTAGATGGAAAACACCATTCAAGTAAACGACTACCGACAGATGGACAAGATTGTCAAAGAGGAGCGTCTCTATCTCCTCAATATGGTCAAGAAGATCAAGAAGGCCAAGTGCAACGTCCTTCTCATCCAAAAATCGATCCTGCGCGATGCGGTCAACGACCTATCCCTGCATTTCCTGGCCAAGTTGGGTATCCTAGCCATCAAGGACATTGAGCGAGACGAAGTTGAATTTATCTGCAAGTCAACGGGTTGCAAACCTATCGCTGATGTCGACTCTTTCACTGAGGACAAGCTGGGCTACGCGGAACTGGTTGAGGAAGCTGAGACTTCAGGGTCTCGAATGGTCAAGGTCACTGGTGCCAAAGCTTCAGGAAAGACCGTGTCTGTTGTCGTCAGGGGAGCCAACTCTATGATTCTGGAGGAAGCTGAGAGAAGTTTGCACGACGCCCTTTGCGTCATGCGCTGCCTGGTGAAGAAGAAGGCCCTGATTGCTGGAGGTGGCGCCGCCGAGATTGAGATTGCGGCCCAGCTATCTAAGCAGGCCCGCAGTCTAACAGGCACAGAGGCTATCTGCTGGAAAGCTTTTGCAGATGCCATGGAGGTCATTCCCACGACATTGGCCGAGAATGCGGGTCTGAACAGTATCAAGGTGGTGACTGATTTGCGGCACCGCCACGAAATGGGAGAAAAGAACGCCGGTGTCAGCATCAAGTCTGGTGGCGTCAACACAAACATTTCCAAAGAAAATGTGCTGCAGCCGCTGTTGGTGAGCACGAGTGCGATTGAGCTGGCGGCGGAAACCGTGAAGATGATTCTGAGAATAGACGACATTGCCTTGACGCGGTAGATGAGAGCCTCGGAGGAGGTTGATTCATGAAGGGAAAAAAAGCATCAAGAAACGAGGGGCATAGAGTAAAAAGGGACATTGTGATACCAAGGATCTTTTAATTGTATTTACCTGCCCTTGTATCGCGACCTTGCACTTACAGGTGGCATCACGGTCCGTAGCTAGAAAGGGCCAACTGCTGTCAGTCGTACCTTCCTTACCAAAGGTCTTGACACGACCACCAGGGTTTTCCGACCTGTCAAGCCAAAGCATTGAAACTTTTGTACCCAAACTGAAAGGAAAAAGCTGCATGTATTCAAGTTGCTACCAAAGCGCCCTCACAGCTCCCGCTCACTTGTAATACACGCTCCCTTTTCTCGGATGTAACCAGAGGACTCGTCGCAATACATGCTTCTCTGATGCCTCGAAAGAGCACGCGAATCCCGTCCGAGGACGAGTCGGACCCCAGCTTGATAGCATTAGAAGCACCAAAACGAATCCATGAGGTGTGCAGCTTCCAGTAGCATATTCCCCCCCAATGCGCAAACCGAGGCTAACGTCTCCTGCCGACCGTATAGCTGAAGAAGGAGCGTGACGAAAGAGCAGCAGCTATTGTTGCCGAGGCGGAGAAGGAGCTCGCTTCTTTACGCCAGCAAGCACAGGATTTCCAAGAAGAGAGACGTCGAGAAGGGTACGTTCTTCTTTGACTATACATATCTTGCGACGAAGTTAAAGAACTATTCAATAAAAAAATCTCGGTGGACCTCGCTGATGACTCGAGCACGAATAGCTCGGAAAGGCGAGCACAGGACCTGATAAGAGTCAGGGACCTTATCGAAAAGAGAACAGAAATTGAGGGGAAGATGCTAGAGGTTGTTCGTGATGTACATTCTGCGATGCAGGAAGTCGAGAACATGATCCTGGCAGGCTACGAGGGACGAAGAGGCGAGGCGCGGCAATCTTTGGAAGCCTTGAGTGGGAGGCCATCCCATAGCAAAGGATGAGCTATTCCCCCTTTCTTTTTCCCATCATCGCGTTGAAATGTTTCTCTCGTTCAGAAGGGGGGTCCTGGGCGAGATGTGGCCGTTTTGACCCAGCCCAGCTAGCCATCACGGGCGCGCAGAAACGTGTAAAAGTTTCTGAAATGAGATATAAATTTGCCGTGGAGATGCAGAATGGTCCCAATGCCTGTCGTGAAATATTTTTTCGTACCCTCGTCTCATGCACATGTAGTATACACATTATCGTACAACGCCCAGTCACGGCCGCAGCCGCACCGCAGCCACAATGCAGCGCCCATGTTTTATATGTCCATCACACATTTACACCGTGAATCCAAACCCGGCCATGCAGCTCTTGTATTGCTCGACATATGATTTACAATCCGATGCTGGGTCCGCCGCTTTCGAAAACAGCATACACTCGTCTCGCTTCGATTTTTCTTCCTTGCATACGCAGCATGGCTGTGAAAAGCAACACGTCAGCGCTGCAGACATTAAGACCATGAAACAAGGGTCCCAAGAGTGCAAAAGAGGGCTGGGGAATGTGGATTCCGTCCAGCATCGCTTGCTCACCTTTGGTTTTGTGACGTTGTCTTTTGCAGTGCCGGGAGTAGCCTGCTGTGAGCTCGAGGCTATTTAACATCAATTAGTCCAAAAACAATTCCAAAGATCCAGCAGTTAAACAGTTAAACAGTAGCCGCTTGGCCAAGTTCCCAAGTCCGTCCGTCCGTCCGTCAAAAAAAAAAAGCATTCCCAATCGCGCGCGCAAAATCCAACCTACCAAGCGAACCACTTTTGGCGTCCATGATTTCCGTCTATGACTGCTGTTTTATTCACCGTGCGTAAAGTTGCTGCTGTCTTGCTCAAAGAGATAATGTTGACGATATGTCGATTTAAAAAATACCGGGGAGAAACACAAGATGCCTTTTCCTGTCCGAAAGCAACGAGGGAGTGAAGTGACATGACATGACATGACATGACATGCGATGCGCTGCCATTGGCGCATTGCGCCGCGAGAACAAGGGGGCGTTTTTTCTTACGCGGCCGCCGGTGGCGTAATTTTTGGGGTGGGTCCCGGATTTATAATGCAGGCTTCCACTGGCAACTTGGCAAACTGCAGCTGTTGGGGGGGAGAAAACGTGGGAAAACGGCGGCGGGGTTATTACCGGTAGAAGCCGACTCGTTGTCCGGGGGTACTACGGGGGGTTACATTGGAAGTAGAGCAACTCGTGACGCGATGACAAGATGCATATTGTTCTGGCCGAGGTTTTGACACTCTCCTCTTGGGGATTTGGATCCTTTGGGTACTCTATTTATATGGTCCGGTGCAGTGTTGGAACTTGAAGAGGGAGTTGCGTATCGTTTTGACGAATTTGATCTCGATAGCGAATTCCTGCAAAGTGCATACAAGGTCTTCCATTTCTCCAGCGTAGTTCTTGGATGGATGCCCTGTGAGGAGTTAAAGATGAAACGATACAAGAAACGAGACACAATCGGGAATCGCGAATCTAGACTGGGAGTATATCTACGAACATCCCGGACTATGTACCCGACGCATAGACATCACCATGACAGCCCACACAACATGGGTTAACACGGCGATGCACGTGCATACATAGCTAGATCCCCAAAAAACTCTGCTTGTGTTTCGTCTGTGTCTATGTCTATGTCTATTTCTACGCCTGAGCCTATGCTATTGGGGGTATATACTAAAACGAATAGATTTCTATAACACGGATAAACTCGCGTGGTAATGTGCCGATATGACCGCTTGGCTGGCTTTGTGTGTGACTGTGACTGTGGGTGTAATATGAATGTAATGTGACTCTGAATGCGAATATGAATGGCCACCATTGGCTTTCCTCCCTTCTGCTCCTCTCGCCCCGGCGGCCCCGCCAAAGAAAACCCCCCGAAAAGTAAAGTGTCCCATCATGGAACAAATGAAACGAAGAGCTTGCCTGCTCGTAGCTGTGCTGTGTTTTTATGGTCGCAGGTGGCTCGCCAAAAAAAAAAAACACCCAACCAAAAACAGTGGTGTACATGGGAAAAGAATATGGGTACAAGGGCAAAATACAAAGCGCAAAGTAAGCATGCCCGGCAGGCTGACTGACGGGACCCCTGCATGCAAAGAAACAGATGAACACCAGCGTTCCAAAAAGCAAAAGAGAAACAAAGTGCCACAGAAGGGCCTGTGACAAAAAAATCGGCCGGACCATCAATTCGGCGCCAGACGCAAAGAAGCCCAAGACGACAATCCCATCTCAGACTCAAGAGCCCAACCAAAGGATGTAGAAGTAAAGGATAAAGGCAATATTGTCAAACAATAACTCCAGGTATGTCGGCATTAGTCATAACGTGCTCTTTCGCCGGTAAATGCCCCAGGCAAGCCCTCCTTCACTCATCCACATCCACCAACTCACTCGTAATCTCCTCCCGGACATGCTCGCACCACTTCAATATAGCGCTCTCAAACTCCTGCCACACCTCCGGCCCATTATCATACACCACACCCAGCGCATCCACCTTGAGCATGACTTCAAAACGAAGCTCCGCGGCCTTGGCCCAGTAGCGAAGATTGTCGGCCGATCGATAAGGCTTCTGCGTGTCCGTGTGAAAAGTCGGGATAGCTCCGAACCGTCTCCTAGACTTCTTGACCGCGGCATTGTGCAGCTTGACGAGCAGGACCCCGTTTTGGAGGCCCTGCAGAAAGGGTGTCGGACACTCCGAGGCTTCAGATAGGGGGGTCCATTCGGGTAAAAGCTCCGCTTCGGGGTCCATGGATGATAGAAAGGCTCTCTCTCGTTCGTATTCTCGGCCGGACCAGTCTCCGCGGAGCCAGCCCCAGCTTTCGCGTTCGGCTCGCTCAGCCAGCTCAATCTTGTGTTCTTGTTCAAGGAAATCAAAGACGGAGGCAACCCAGTCGGTCATGATTTTGATCTCTTCGTCCTTCATGCCGCCGTTGAAGTTTCTCGTGGCCATCTGCTTTAGTACTTCCATCACGGCTAAGAGGTCGGCTCGAATTTGCTTCTCGGACTTGATTGAGTCTAAGCGATCTGGCAGCTCGTGTGCTGTGTAGTACATCTTGGCGGCCCGGATGGCTAGAGTCACAACATCGAGGATATCCATGCCTTGCAGTTCGTACCAACTCTGCGTGCTCTCCTCGGGCATGTTTGGCAGCTGCGGCAGGTCGGGCGGCTCCTTGAACGAACCTGCCTTGCGCGCCTGTACCTCGTCCAGGGCCTTTCGGGTGTCGTTCAGGCACAGTTCCAATTCCTTTTTCAACTCTTCTATTTTTGGTGGCTTGGGAATAGGCTTTTCTTTTTGGTGATATGTGCTGACGGTAGGGGGCAGCATGTCAGGATCTGACTCTGGGAAGCTGTCCTCGAATTCGTCTTCGTCCATCTCCTCTTGGATCGGAGACTCTACCAGGTTGCCGAAGCCAGTGTTGGCGCCGTCGTCATGGCTATCCGGGTCTGCGGAGGTGTCTAGAGAAGACATGTAAGTCGCCTTCACGTCTTGCCCAGACACGTCGGCAGTGGTGTTCGACCCATCGAGCAGAGACATATCCAGCGTTGCCTTCTGAGTTGGTCTCTTGCGTGCAAACTGCCCGCCCTTGCCGTCCAATAGACCGGTCCTAGCGAAATAGTACTGCAAATGGGCAATGCTTCCCAAGCACATGACGCTTTCCCTTGATTTGGCGCTCGCAGCAAAGTCTGTGGTTTGTGGTCGCATATAGCCCCTTCGCCTGCCTTTGCTGTCCACACTTGATATTGAAATTCTCGATAGATTGGAAACATGCCGCGATGACTGGAAGGAGGCGGATGACTGGCGAGAGTACAGATCACTGCCTAACGAATGGCGAGAGCCCACATCCGTTCCTGAGCCATGCGACATGGATGATGTCGTTGACACGCACCGGGGCAGCCCCGTGCGAGGTCCGATGGCAAGCGTGGGCGGCACCTCGGGCGATTCGGGCCGGGCAATGGCAACACGACGCTCGTTGACGGTCGCCATGTTACTCAAGCTGACGGCTGTATCGATGCTGTGGGACGAGAGGCCGTGCGAGCTGTCGTAGAATGAAGAGCGCTTTCAAGAAGCAGAGCCACGGAGATTGAAAGATCTTGCTGATGTTTTCCGGCTTTGTCGAGATCGTCTTGAAGGATATTGAGGAGAGTTGGACCGCGGACGGCCAGAGCTGTTGATCTGCTGCATAAACGGAGTGAAGCTCAGCTATGGCTCGATCAGAACGGCGCGAAGATATGCAGATCAGGCAATGGAACAGGTGGTTGTTGGAGAGGATGGTGGACGAAGCGCTTGGTTGATTACAAACACAGCGTACTCGACCTGCGCCGCGAAAGCAAAAGTGCGTCGATAGCGCAACGTGATAAGGCCGACTGGAGACGTGACCCGAGAGAGGCCAGAGTGTGAAGTTGCTCTCAGGGGTTCGTTCGCCTGGGCCAAACCTGGTTACTGACCTGGTTGGCGGATGAACGGATGGCTGGTGGATGGGCGGCCGAGTCTTCCATGAAATTGCGTGTGACCCGTTTCAGACGCGCCTGGTGATTGCACTCCCCGTACTTTGTAAGCAGGCGTCGACGAGCTAGAGAAAGAACTGTCCAGAGAGGCTAGCTTGGGGCCTTGGGAGTAAAATATCTGATTTATATCGATGCCGTCCGCTGTCACCGCGAGCCACCGTGTATGTAATAGAGCGGCGATTGCAGAGGAGAAAATGTCGTGACTGCGTCAATTGGCCGGAGGGAGCATGGATATTGTTAGCAGAGTTACCTATCCTGCTCTACTCCGTAGTCCCAGCTGATGTGCTGAAGAATCCCAGCCAAGGTGCAGATTCACACCCTGTCACTTATACCCCCGGTTTGCCAATCCTTCTTGGTTGTTTGGCTCCAGGCCGCGCCCCAGTGTAGCCAATCAAGAGCAAACACGAGAACGGGGAGGTGGAAGCAACCGAGTGATGGGTCAGAGGTACGTAACTCGGTACGGGTCTTGACTCTTGAGTCTTGACTCTTGCGAATAAGAATGGACAAACTGTTTGCGCGGTGCGATGCGTGTCGAGGTCTTGATTGATGAAATAAGCTGGCGTCTTCGTTCAATACGCAAGCCGGGCCCTGTCGTGTTTCGATCCAGGACAGGGCCAGCAGGCAAAGCGAGAAGACGGGATCTCCATATCGAATATGTACTCTGTAGGGCAGGAGCTATTCACTTCCCTTGAATGCCGGACTTGGCCCAAACCGTCGAGACCTGAAAATATCCTGATGCAAACTGAGAATGCAAAAGTTGGAGAGCTGCCATCTTTGCATTGTGTGCACCGCGGCCTGGTGTTCGCAAACGATATTGCACCCGGATCATGAATCAAAGGGATCAAAGGGATCAGAGGGATCAAATGGCCATGTGGGCGGCGTCATGTCCCATGGCAATCTGGCCAAGGTGGGGAGAGTGAAAGAAGCGTACGAAGTAGAATTACAGAAGATGGGGGCGTCAATGAGGCCGTTTCCTGTTACATATATGCAGAAGGTGATTACATAGGTAGGTACGCCTATTGCACCCCGTATGGAGGTGAATACCTAGATAACTATGTATGTACATACATACATGTAGGTATGTAGCGTACGGTATACGACGGTTACGACCTTATTATTAGGTACACTAACCGAGTGGGTAGGAGGGACTCAGGGAGGTATGAGACGTTGTAGTAACTCGTGACTCGTGACTCGTGAGGCTTGACGCGAACCGGTTGTTTGCGGGGTTTGCACCCATCAGGATGTCGCAGAGCTCGCAGCCTTCAATTTGAGGGAGAAGAACGGGGGGCGTTAGCCGTTACTAGTGCTTCAACTTGTGCCCCCCTTGCATCTCTCCAAAGAGAAGCCGTAAATCGGGGGAAGCAAGGGAGCTGTCTCTATCTGACAGGATTGCTCAGGTTGCTCTTGGATTGGATGACTGTCAGGACTCAGCACGAAACGGGAACAAGACAGATATGGCTTGTTGCCACAAATGCCTCATGATCGATTGATGGCAACCATCTACATACGTAGAATCCAATCCGCCAGGGAATGTTGATTGTCCTATCATCTATGTCCCTATTTGGCGGTACATACCCGACTCGGAGCCCCAACTTGCGCTCCCGTTTCCCGCGAATTTAACCTCTCCTGTCGCTGTCTCGTTTCAATCCTCGCCTCGTTTCCTGCCTCATTTCCTGCTTCGCGACTCCAGCCCGTCGTTGCACGTTGTCCGGCGACACCCTGCTCATCTGTGGCCGGGTTATTGGGTTACATATCGGGTTGTCGATTTGTGGTTTCGTGCAAGTGCACGAGGCAAGAGGCAAGAGCCCCTGAATCCCGGACCTGCCGCCAGCTGGCTTGCGGGACACGCCGAGCAAGGAAAGAGGCCCTGAGCAAATGCCAAAGAGACGTCATTCGAGGTGACCGCATACCTACGGAGTAGTCCAACGTCGGTCAGGCCGAGAAACGCGTCACAACTTCTGGACAGCTGCACCACTACCTATCTTTGTCGGCTCTATTCATTCATCGAACTGGCGCAACGTTACCGGAACAGACCTCGACGAGTCGGCGACTCAGCAACTTAAAGTTACTCCGTACAACTCGGCTCCAAACGCATCGCGACGTGAAAGGAAAGGGGGCTCCTGCACGACTGCCGCGCTGCTGCAGGCCAAGCGATCGCATCGCGCATTCTTTTATGCCCGACTGTCTCTGCCGTCGCTGTGGATATGGCTGTGTGACGACGACGCCCTTGCACACTCTCTTGATTTGATCGACAGCAATAATCAGCAATTCAGCATCAACAAGCAAGTTGCAAACTTGCAACATCTGATTCTCGAGGTCCCGCTTCGCCCCACTCTGTATCATCAACAACCCCTTACCCACCAACGAACCACGGGGAACTTGACAGCCAAGTCGTCAGCGGTTCCTAGGAACGGCAGCCAGTGAAGAAAGAAAGCCATTTGGCTGTTCAACGCCAGCCATCCCGCCATCTAGTAATACGAACATTGCACCAGTGTTGCCAGCCAGATCGCGCGCCGAAGAGCGCTCTTGATTCTCTCGACGACGACGCTTTCTAGGGGCTGGCCATCGCATCGCTTGGTTCATCATTGGGCCCCAACACTTCTAAGTTCTGGTCCACTCACAGCGGTACGGTACCTGCAACACTGCGGGCCTTTGCTGCGGCTTCACGGGTCAACCATGGCGGCCACGCAGCCTGTTGCTGCTGTCACTGTCAACCATGAACTTATTACTTCGGCCTTGTTACCAACAACAGCCCAGAACCACGACCGGTCGGACCTCGACGAAGCCAGTGAGCAGCTGCCCCAGAATCCCGTCGCCGACGTCCTGAGCTTCACCGACGTGGCCAGCGATAATTCACCCCTTCCCGCATCACGTGGCACCTTTGTGTCCACCACCAGCACCACCGACACCACCGACACCACCGACACCACCAGCGCGCCCACTGCTGCCATCCCTTCGGTCCGTTTGGGCACTCACACGCCTGACTTGAGTCGCAGCACCTCCAATGCTACGCTTCGAAGCACCAGCAGCGGAAGCGTGAGCAGTGCGACAACCACTCCCTGCATTAACCGTAGCTCTGCATGCACCGGCCCAGGGCTACCTCAGCACCGCCATCCTGCTCCCCCTTCAGCAATTCGAAAAACCTCGCCTGGACTTGCTGCCAGACTCAAGGCCCTTGGTTTTGGCACACCTAAGCAGCCGGATTCTCCAGCTACGCCTCAGGTCGACCACATTGGACGTCTGGATGAACAGCAGCTTCGCCAACTCGACGAAAAACACCAGGCCAACTCCATCACCTCCATCATCTCGCGACGCGGTCGACCTTGGAAAGGCGCAGGCGCCTACATGCCAGCCCTCGCAGATTCACCCATCATCCAACCCATAGCCGCTGCCGAGTCGCTTCAGCTTCCCGAGATTCGAGTTCCCGAACCTCCTCCAGCCATGGGTACGCCGGAATGCGAGCTGCCCGAACCCGACCATATCAATGAAAATGGTACCGAAATAAGCCGAGAACCTCGAGACGAGCCTACCGAAGATACCACCCGTCCGCCTTCTCCCCCAGAGGCAACTCCTCCACCACTTCCGCCAAAAGATGTGCCACCGCTTGCCACTCCCCTCACACCTCCTCCGCCCGCGACGGCCTCAAACGACTATATTCCCGGATTGAATACTTATTTCACGCCAGGTCACCATCGAGCTGGCTCCATATATACCTTGTCCCGCGCTTCGTTTGCAAACCAGCTTGCTCAACTGACCTCGCTTCAACTGCCTGACGCCGAATCGTTATCCAGCAAAGTCTCAGCCATTCGAACCGCTCACGTTGCGACTCAGGCGCTCATCAACGCGTCGGGCCAGATACGAAGCTGGATTGCCAAAGCTCAAGAGGTCATCAGCGGGCTTGACAGTGAGGATGACGTCGAATGGGCGGCTGCCGGAGGACGAGAGGGCCTGGATGATGTGGAAAACGCCATGACTCGGTTCGAGAACCTCATCAACGCCTATATCGGCGCGATCGAGGAGTTGCAACAGCGGTCGGATATCACCCATGTGCCCCCAGAAGACCTCAAGCAGGCCGTCGCCCACATGGAGTCGATTGTCAATGAATGGGCTCACATCAGGGCTGCTTTAACAAGTGTTCGATCGCAGGTGGAGATCGCCATGGAATGGGAAGAGTTGTGGAACAACGTCCTCGGTGACATTCAGGGAGAAATGGATGATATTGGCCGATTGATATTCGAGATGGAGGAGCGTCGACACAAGGGTGTCATGGCATCATCAGCTGGCGCCGATGTCGATATTGGCGACCTCGAAATGATCGTCGAGGACACCCCGCCTCCTGGCGCACGCTTGCAAGCCGCGAACCATCGGTTCAGCTTGCCCAGTATGCCAACGGGCCTCGGCACCCCCGGCACTCATGGTCACCCTGGGCTGTCGCAGGATGACTCGAGTCTCCTGGCCCTATTCGCCCGAATGCAGCCTCTGCGGGCCAGTCTCGACTTTTTGCCGATGCGGTTGTCGGTGTTTGAGGCCAGAGCCGAGAAGACTTTTCCTACCGCGTGTGAGGAATTGGAAATGCGACGCACTGGCTTGGATGCCAGCTACAAGAAGCTGGAGAAGGATGCCGAATCGCTGCGCAAGGAATTAGGCGAGGACCGTTGGGTCATTGTATTCCGAGGGGCAGGGCGGCAAGCGCAGAAGATGCACGAGTCCGTCAGGAGGTCTTTGCTCAAGCTGAGCGAGGCCATAGAGGCCGAGGCTTCCTTGCAGATGCCACCGACCATGATGAAGAAGATTGAGAGTTACGAAGCCAAAAAGACGCACTACGGGCCCGCCATTGAGAGAGTTCTTTCCATTATAGACAGGGGCGTCAAGGATCGTCTCACTGTTAATGGCGAGATTCTTCGTCTACATCACGACATGCAGACACGTTGGGAGTCGCTCAAGGTCCAAATACGCGAAATGGACGCCATTGTCGACGAGATCGAGGCTGATAAAAAGAGTCAACAACTGCGTGACTCAGTCTCAAGTATGCTTTCCATCGACAGGTCGACCATCGGAAGTGGACAAGACACGCCTGGCAGCTCACCACCTTCATCTGTCATCATGGCGTCCCTCGGCTTTGATCCGCACACACCCTTAACCAGGGGTAAAGGACGATCTCCCATGGTGAATGGCACCGGCAACAAGGTCTCTTATCCTCCTAGTAGAAGGCATTCCTCCTTGCCAGCACCATCGGCCTATTCGAATCGAAAAGCTGGGTTCCGACTGTCAACAATGGCAAGCTCGAATGCTGCGACACCCGCTGCCAGCGCAAGCACAAACGCAAAAAATTCAGCGGCGCGGGCAGGCTCTACCCTGGGCTATCACCGTCCGGCCTGGAATGGATCAATCAACACATCAGACCTCAGCGTGACTTCGCCGAACCCTTATTCGAGGATGACGCCAAGTATCCAACGATCTGCCGCCTCTTGTCTGTCGCCTGCCTCGGCATCGAAGCTCCCTACAATCCGCGGGGGCACCTCTCGAGCTCCCTCCGACTCGCTCATGATAGAAGACAGTCCAACTCGGGGCGGCCACTCTCGGCTCTCATTCCGTGAGAGAGTCAGCTCCCCCGCACCAGGGCCCTATAATCAACAAAATGTAACAAGACCTCGCCTGACTACAAAATTATCCATGTCGGCATTGACCGCCAAGCGTCGTGTCTCGATGCAGCCACCTGGCTCCGATAGTGTTGCTGAGGAATGTCAGGCACCTCGTCCAGCCAGCTCACTCGCCTCCACATATAGACGAACGAGCTTACTACCGCAATTCAGAGCAAGGCTCGACAGCGGCAGTGGTAATCGCAAACCCGCGCCCGAGCCCAAGGACTTGAAACCAAGGTGGCGTCCCTGAGTGGAGGGAGATGCGACGAAATTTCTCGAGGAGAAAAAGATAATATACGAGATCATGCCTTTCTACGTGGCGAAGGCTGGAGCGAGCTTATTCCCAAGGATATAAGAACATGAGACTGGTCGTATTTGAGCGAGAGCCTTTGCACGGATAAAGAGAAGCGAGACTTGCATGCAATTTCAACACAACGAAAACATTTAAAGGATTGAGGGAAGCGAGACTGGCACTCACGACCATACAGGTGTATGTACCTCGAAATGTTGCTTAAAAATGTTCATAGCGCGGCGCACTTGATTGAAAAAGTTTGATTCCCTTTACACACAAGGTTCTCTTTCTTACAGGCTCTGTTGACTTGACTTGGCCCATTGGAGTCTGATAGGAAATAAGGACACAGTGCCAGGGCCCAGAGGAGAGATGGGAGTGTTTGAGCTTGGTTCATATCTGTTGATGTGTCACGGCCGCTGGCATTACTTTTTTTGTGTTTTGAGAGACGTTGCAGCGCTTCTGTAGCCTTTGTTTTATTTTCTCTTCTTTTCTTTTCTTACTCCTTTTTTCTTACACGCTTCTTCTTCTGTTGTGTCTTCCTCTTCTTCTACCTCTTTTATCTTCTTGTTATGTACCTTTTCTGTTTGAGTTTCCTCGTTCTATTTTCGCTTCTTCGTCTTGTTTCTCTCTTCTCCGGCCTCCTCTTCTTCTTTTCTCCTTTAGTCTGGCCTTCTCTTCTTCTTTTCTCCTCTTCTACATACCTCCTCTTTTTTTCACATTCCATAGTTTATAGGAACCCTGCGCGTGCGCACGCAGTATTACTGTCCCAAATACCACCCGTGTCCTTTACGTCAGGAAGCAGGGCTTTCGACGGGTTTGATGAGGGATGTCCGTTTCGCGATTTGTGTTTGCGTCCTTCTGTACAGCATTGCGAGCCTTCTGTTGTCTGCCAGAGATCCATGGATAGTCGGTCCTGCAGACGTGAGGGTAGATAGGTAGCTATATTGCACCACATAAAGCGTGATGTTTCTACACGAGGACGGCTGTGCAGTGTGGGCAGTTGATCAATGATGCGCATGGCCGTGATTATCCATACATGTTCCTGTATTCTCACATTGAAATTGACCTTCTTTGTCTTCAGGAGCTTGAGTTCTTAGAGTAGGTATTGCCGACGAAAGAGAAGAATAGTGAACAGTGAACTGGATGAAAGTATAGAACAACATGTCAATATACCAACTCCCCGTCCCCGATCCCTGGAAAATAGTCACAAGAGGACGGACACTGGGCTCTAATCATACCGCTGGACCGAGAACTCCAAATTCCATTTTCCATCATGAAGATGCCTGCGAGCTCGAAAACGAATGATTCGATGCAGAAGAAGAAAGTGGAAGAAGAAGAAGAAGAAGAAGAAGAAGAAGAAGAAGAAGAAGAAGAAGAAGAAGCAAAAAGCAAGCACTTTTTGGTTTTATGGCCATTATCGCGATTCTACCCCCTCCCTCCCCTTTATATTATAAATCCCAATGAAAACCTTCCGAAACGAAACCCCGAAACACCATGAACCACTACTCCCTTGATCTTTAAACTTGATCAATCAATGAATGAATGCATTCGCCCACCTCATGGGAACGTACATAAGCAGAGACCTGATTAAAAAAGAAAACACAACACCAATTGCTCCTTTATGGAGGCATCAGCCCAATAGTCCCCCCGCTCTTCTTGACTAATTTCCCGTTTCTCCTCACACCACTACTCCCTGCGGTGGCTCTTGATGCCGTGCTTGCCGAGGCGCCTCCTCTTTTTGCCCCAGAGGCACCGCTGCTTCTTCGTCTAGGAGCAGAAGTACCGCCAGCAGCAGCAGCACTGCTGCTGCCGCCAGACTTGCGAGGCCATTTCTTGAATCCCGGGGTTTTCCGCCCACCGCCACGGGCGTAGGGGGCGGTCGTTTTGGCCCTGGATTGGCTCGGTTGCTGGCTGCTGAGACCTTGGAGTTTGCTGTGAAAGGCGGCCACTTCTGGGCGTGGCTTGGGCTGAAAGTAATGCGAGTCGGACGCGTCGTCGAGTTGGACCAAGTCGTCTTCGGGGTTCATTTCGATGTCGGAGCTGATGAGGTCGACGATATCTTGGTCAGCCCTTTCTTGGCGGACTTGGTCATTGGCATCCTCCTTCTGAACGCCCATAATCTCTTGATACAAGCTGTGGTGGCGCTTGAGGACAGGAAGTAGCCTCGGCCCATGTTCCCAGACCTTTTCGGCATTGATACCGGCAATGCGGCTCATTGCGTCCAAGGAAGTGGTACAGTGGATGGCCATTTGCCGAAAGTCGTTCTCGGTGAATAGTGGTCGTCGCAGCTCTTTCTTGTTGCGGATGTGTTCTTCTATCTTGCGGGCATCTCGCACGAATGCGTTGACTAAATCTTGGTGCCATTCCTGTAGATCTTCCAGAGACTTGTTCTTGAGAATAGGCGGACCAGGTGCAGGTGCGGTCATCTTCTTTGTTGGAGCCGCCGCCGGCCGATGTTTAGGCAGTGGCTCGAAGGTATCGTCATCCTCCTCCTCCTCCTCCTCTTCTTCTTCTTCTTCTTCCACCACAAAGCCATCATTCTCGTAGCCATGGGATGTCATCGGATAATCATTTTCGTCGTTACTCTCCGATTCCACTGCTCGGGTTCTCCGCTTCCGCTTCTCTATGGGTGAAGATACATACGTCGACTGCATGGTCGACATGTCTGAATCCTTTGCCTTGTTCTTCCTTGTCGATTTCTTTGCCTTGGAGCTGCCAGAGGCCTTCTTTTCGTCCACTTGGATAGTGAGCATGAGTTTCCGCCGGCCGTTGAGGAATAAGTGAGAAGTAGGCCCGATCTGGACGTATTGGATGGCTACACCGTAATTCCCAACGACATTGAGCTCGTCAAAGGCCTTCTCGGCCGACAACTTATCAATGACCCGAACAACTTCGTGCTTCTTCAGCCCCTTGGCCGTACCGAAATGTTCGTCGGACAGCTGAGGCATACCGTTCGGATATCTCTTGCCCAGTAGGATGTCAGCACATTGATTAGCCGTCAGCCGTTCCTGGGCTTGTACGACCCGGATGGCGGCAATGGCATATGTGGAAAAGTCCTGCTGCTCAAAGACCAAGCCCGCCCGACAGTTGTCACATCTCTTTTGGCATTGGCTCGGCTGAAAGTCCTCTCCGAAATATCGCAGTACCTCTGTGCGTCGGCAGTCCGACTTGTTGTCACAGTACGACGCGACTCGGTTCAGCATGACCATTTGTCGCTCTTTTTGCTCCGGTTTACCCTCGCTAAGATCGACAAAATTCTTAAGCATGACTATATCCGCCTTCCCGTAAAAGAGGATGCAGTCTGACGGTAAGCCGTCTCGACCGGCGCGACCCGTTTCCTGGTAGTAGCCTTCAAGACTTTTGGGAATGCCATGATGCACAACAAATCTGACGTCAGGCTTATCTATGCCCATGCCAAAGGCAATGGTAGCCACAACCACTTTGATCTCCCCCTTCTGCCATTCGGCCTGAACCCGGACCTTGTTCTGGGGGTCGAGTCCTGCATGATAGTGACTAGCTGCTATACCCTCGTTGCGAAGCTTCAACGCGACTTCCTCTGCCTGCTTGCGGGAAATTGTGTACACGATGCCTGTGACGTCGGGATACTTGGTATTGATCAAAGAGGCAATGCGTTCGGTGGCCTTTGTATTTGTCGTTTTGGAAACGACCTCATAGTAAAGGTTGGGGCGGTTGAAGCTTTGCACAAAGACTTGACAGTTAGTCATGTCCAAATTGTGCTTGATGTCGACGATGACGTTTTTGGTTGCAGTGGCAGTCAGCGCCATGAAGGGAACGTTTGGAAATTTCCGACGGACTTGCCCAAGGGTCTTGTAATCGGGTCGAAAGTCGTGGCCCCATTCGCTAACACAATGAGCTTCGTCGATGACAAGCCGAGCAAATTTGCCTCTCCGATACAGCGTTTGCATTGCGTTGTTGAAGGCAGCATTCCTGCAGACCATCTCAGGCGTAACATACAGCAGTTCGACAAAGTGTTCGGGGCTGCGTTCCTCAAAAGCGCTCATGACCTGTCTCTTGTACTCGGCTGAGCATTCCCCGTTGAATGCTACAGCCTGAATACCCAGTGCTTTCATGTGGGTGACCTGATCCTGCATCAAACTCAACAAGGGAGAGACAACTATCGTCACGCCTCTGGTCTTTCCTGTCTTGACAATCGCAGGCAGCTGATAGCATAAAGATTTACCGCCTCCTGTGGGCATCAGTACGAAAGCGTCCTTGCCAGCCAAAGTCGCATTGATCGCCTCCAACTGGTTGTGGCGGAAACCTTTCATCCTGAACCGGTCTTTGAGCATCTTTTGGACCTCTGGCGACCACGGGTGTTTCATTAATTCGGGTGGCATTCGAAGCTCGGGCACTACTATACCTCCTTGTAGATGTCTAATCGGCGGCACCTTGGATTTCGCAGAGGGCATGACGTTTCCGGACATTTCCGAAAATACTGTGCGCGATACCGCGGGCTCGTTCGCAAAGGATTGGCGGGTCTCATAGTCATCAGCTAAGGCTCTCATTATGTCGTCCCCGATGTCGTCGCCGAAGTCACTAGAGTTGTCTCCATGTTGATGTGTACGGCGTGTTGCAGTATTATGATTACGTGACACAGCATCCATTCCGCCAGTACTTCGAAAGCGCGCGGATGCTGAAGGAGCCGACAGACGGAGCTCAGATTCGTCAAATTCGTCAAATTCGACTTCATTCTCCTCCTCTGGTGTCGGTTCATCAGCCACCATCTGTGCTCTGGAAGCACCAGATCTCGTCGGGGTTTGTCTGGGAAACGCTCTTTCAGCAAATCTGTCCCCTGCCTCCTCGGCCATCAAACTCTGGTTTCGCAGAGGAGCAGCACGTGCCGTGTGCTGCGAATATCCGGACAATTGGGTTTGCTGCACAACTTGAGTTGACGCTCCTCCGGCTGAACCTTGATTCAATAATAGAGTGCGCGACGTGTCGATCGCGGGAGATCCCAGGGACTGTGTGCCGATGACGACATTGCTTCGCGTAGTTCCCGCTGATGGGCCAGTTGATGCAAGCATAGGGACGTGAGACTCGTCAAATCCAGCACTTACTACAAGTCGGGCCAGCGCTACCTCGCGCTCTTGAATCACATCCGTCAGCTCATCCAGACGCGCCTCGTCTTCTTCCGTGTCGATGCTGTCTGCATACGACAGAGCCACTTGTTGGGCAAGTTTCTCCCGCTGCGCACAGAGCTTTCCGTATGACTCTAAGGAATCACTTAGCTCCTGCACTGCTTTCTGCTGCCTCTGTAATCTCTCCTTCTCGCGTTTTATTTCGCCACGCTTCTCTTTTGGCCATCGTTCAGTGACAGCCCTCATGAAATCAGCTCCGTTCCTTTGTATCTCGAGCACAATGGTCTCACGTCGCGCTGCTACAATTTGCGAATTCTGGTTCAAGCACTCAAGAACCTTTGGTGTTTGATCAGGCGGAATTGTTCTCTGGAGTGTATCATCGCACGAGGCAAGGCTGGGGCTTCCGCGACTGTAGTCGCTAAGGAAATTTTTGCTTGGGTTGCTAGCGCTCTCAGAACTTGAACTTGGTTTTGGTGGCAGCGAGGCAACAGAGGCGTTGTACTGAGGTGGTGCCAGACACTCCTCATCCGAATCCGGGATGTAGTCATCCTTTCGTGCAAGTTCAGCAGCTGGTCTCGGAGAGGACTCCTGCTCGACAACCGATGGGAGAATGCCTTCGTATGGGTTATCATGATAAGCCTTTCTCTTTTTGCAACTTTCGTCTGAACGCTCGGGACGCCTGGCGGTATTCTTTCTCGGGGTTCTCGAAGTTTCCGAGTGGTCTCGGCGATCGATGACACGTCTCGACGGCGACGACATGTCGACCACCATGACGTCCTGCAGAGGGTCGCTCGAAATGTCTCTCGACAATCTTGCGGGCGTCTCTTTGGCATGACGCTTACGGCCCGATTTTGTGACGCTCGAAAGACCAGCTCGGTGTGTAGCAGATCGATTCGCAGGGGTCGAAGCAGGAGGCTCTGTTCCTAAAACATGGTATACATCGGGAAAGTGTTCCTCCTGGGTAGCATCAGTTCTACTCAGATCATTGCTTTTCCTTTTCCTGCTGCTTCTAGCCGGCAGAGGAGACCGTAGAGTGCTCCCAGCATCCCGGAAGTGTGCATGACTGTTCTTCGGTGTATTATCGTCAGTTGGATCCGTTGTGAGATCCATGCAATCCAATTCATCGGCATCAAAATCTGTGAACTGAGGACTGGGAGCTGAAGCAGGAACAGGCTTCCGCGGAGACTTATGTCTCTTATTCTTAGGCGTACTGAGGCCTATTCACGAGTTAGTACTAGAAGATCCATGAAAGCATTTGGCTGCCTGCTGGACTGACCGGTGTGCTGATCATATGCGTCATGGCGAGACTTGGGTCGGGCCTCATCGGTGCCCAGCGGAGTTGGCAGCGGATTGTGAGTGTGAGAAATCAAAGACGGCCTCTTCGATTTTGAAGTAGACGTCAATCGAACCATGTTGTCGTCGGCCACCTCAATGACCTGTGGTATGTCGATACTGTCCTCCCCCCACCCGGTCAGGGTACTGACATTGCTCGATGGCCTAGCTCTGCGATCTATTACGGTCTCCGAGCTCCTCGTGGTAGAAATAACGGATTGCGACTCTCCTCGAGCCAATTGAACAGACTGCGACTCCTTTGAGACTGAGGTATTGCTGGCTGGTGGAAGTGCCGGTTGGGGTGGTCTGGATAACGTTATATTTTGTAGCAGCCAGGACACTTGGTTGGCGAGGTTGTTTCGCGTCATGAAGCCTAAAAGAGAGCTGCCCGAGTTGGAAATTCGGCCGGCCAGGAGTGATAATTGACGAAATCCCGCCCCGAGTCCAATGCTTGGTACGAAGGCAATGTCCTTGAGCGTACGTATACTCGTCATTCGTGCACCCATTTCTTGACCGCCCTCGTCTCGACGTGAAGACCGTGGATTTGACGCGTTTATCGCGTCGACCTTAGTCAGCAGATGCGCGCTCACGTGACTACAATCCCAAACTCCGTAAGTTGTAGGTATGTAACTCAATGCGCGTGAAAGACAACGGGTTCTCTGGCTGTTTACATTGCGATTCATTAAAGTTATTGTGCCTGCACAAATGGCGTCGTCTTTAATTCTGAGAAGCTTGTATCTGGCGCTGGGGCAACACAGGCACATCGCTATGTACGTCTCAAAGTTGCACCACGCCTTGGCGTTATCCGTTGTTGAAGAAAGCTTGGCCACGGCTGTCGGCGGCATCGGTGGGTCAGAATTCAGGTCGCAGGCGGCACTAGGCCGGCTCCGGACCTCACGAAGCCGCCGCAGGCCCCCGAGCCGTGTGGGTCCGTCTCTCCGGACGTTTACGGATCGTTACCTTGCCACTTGTAGGCTCTTTGGTTTCTCTTCGACGGCAACAAGTTACAACCCAATCCATCCACAGATATGCTGCATGCATAAGAATGGGCACCTCTTGTGACGCCGTCATACCAAAAATGTACCTATGTACATGATACCTAGTTCTTGAAGAGTAGTACTTCCGGTCCCGCGAACCAGAAGGTCGCTTGGCAGTACAGTAGTATGATACGCCACATCTTGAGACTCACAGGTGATGAAGCAGGCGCCTTTCCGTAGGAGGATAATGTTTTTTGATCATGTACAGCTGTCAGCGGCAGAGGCACAGCATTCAGGACCGTCCACGATACAGGACTACACACATTGAAACAATACCGCCGCTGTGGCTATTACCTAATTGGGTCCGTTGCGGAAGCCGCCAACGGTTCCCGTAATCGTGGACGCCGTCCCGGATCATTGTCTCCTGTGTTGTGTTGCCGGCGGGAACGGCTCTCGGCCTTCCTTCGATCATGGCCATTGGCGGGCCGTACATAGAAGAAAGCTTGTCCTCTGACTGCATATGTACCTACCTCTTTTCGTTTTTATAAAAGTGGTGGGTACCCTCCGAGTCAGACCGGTTGAGTCGAACTAGAAAAAACCATTCTATTGTATGTACATACCTACCTGGTATTTGGTTGCAAAGTTCTCGCCCTAGCGGACTACGATTATCTCTGTCAAGTCGTTCGTAGACATATTTCCTCATGTCTCCTGAAAAAGCAGATGGTGTCTCAGTCCAGAGCACATCCAAATTCATGGCGGCCTCGAATACGACCTGTGCCCAAAGACCGAAAGAGTCTGGGTCAACTGTGTGGAAATACTTGAGCCAAGACTTGAGGGGCTCCACGTTCACAGAGGCTCAACTGGTACTTTTGACATTCTGCACTGGCATCCAAGGTGAGTCGAAAAGGACAGGAAGTCCGCCTCCAAGTCATTGAGGCGTCAAAACAAATGACTGATGTCCCATGCTGTCACCCCGCAGACGCCACAACCTTCCCAGATTATCACTGCTTTGCGTCCAACCAAACCGGCAATACTGTATTTCTGTGTTTGGCTCTCGTTCTTCCTCGGCTCGACGGCGATGTGTTCATCACGGCCAATATCGGTATGGCACTGGGCTTGTTCTTGGGAGCAGGTTGGTTGACAGGCCAGGTCAGTCACTTGATCGGTCCGCGAAAGCGATGGTGGCTGATCTTGTGCAATCTGATCCAGTCCGCCTGTATTTTCGCCGCGGCGGCAATTCAGTATCGGCAAGGTATCGTGTCAAAGGGCCCCGAAGCACTGGCTGTCATTGGACTCCTGGCATTTGCAGCCGGAAGCCAGGTGGTGCAATCGCGGAGCTTTTCTATAACGGAAATAAGTACTGCCATGGCCACTGCGGCCTGGGTAGACCTCATGATGGATGAGAAGCTTTTTGCGGCCACCAATCGCCCTCGCAGTAGAAGAATCGCGTTTCTTGTGTCTCTCGTCGTTGGAACTCTGGTCGGTGCTGCGATCTATAGAGAGGCAGGCTCCCCAACTGCTCTCGCGGTGTCGGGAGGTGGCAAGCTACTTGTCACGACATCGTATTTCTTCTCTCCCAGGGAAGGGCCTAATAAGGATCCGAGTCCAGCATGATTATGACGCTTGTACGTAATAACAAAGGAGATTGTTGTTTTCATAGAATACCCAGCGATATACCTGAAGATTCGGATGCTAACAACTTGCAAGGACAGCCGGTCCGATAGTGATTTCTCATTTTGTCCTGATTTTTCGAGGAAGCTAAGGGTCGGGAAAGGTTGCTGCCGCCCAGATTACAATGTTGCAGTCGTGGGCTTGCTGAAAGACTTTCCTGGACCTTGAATGTCGGACTCGTGAACGATCGAAATGCCCGCATCCTTGCAAGAAGTGCTGTAGAGCCCGTGAAGAGTTGGTGAACTTGTGAACCCAAAGTCGAACACATTGCTGCGAAGGAGCGTGGTGGAGGGTCACTGAGGCGATTGGCTAGCGGCAGGGTCAGGTGGAGCTAGGCGGACAAGCCTCATTCAGCTTCATTAATTACCTACATAACCTCAGCCCCGGAGCGCAGCGGTGTTGCCAGTGGAATCGTCCAGTTCCAGTGGAATCCCCAGGTGCGGTGGTACGTTGGCGCGGTAGGTGTTCTGTGCAGGTTTTTTGGAACAGAAACAACGGTTTTGAACAGTGCACTCGCCCCTTTCGACAACACAATTGCTCATCCAAAACATCACGATTTCATCAACTCCAGCACTCATAACCCATAAGCATCATCGCGATAGTTTTCTACGACGCCCATGATATTCTCAGCGGTGCAGTCCATGACGAGCACAATCAGGGGGAGGGGGTAATGGATGATTTGCCCCTTTGTGCAATCTGGCGCTTTTGGCGAGCTTCATAGGTTTTTTTACAGCAATGTGGTCGCCAGAATGGAATGAGCGATTCTGCAGCAGTTATCGCCAGACTGGTGGGCAGTCCGCCGCTGCGTACATCATGCACCTGCAGATCTATTGCGATCGCGGCCTCCGAAAAGTCACCAAATACTCGGATGTTTGTCGTGCATGGGTGATTGTATCCGTCCGCCATCATTCTTAGTATGCGTTCGGGAGGGTCGACTTTAAATTAGATCAGGTAGGTACGTCTGAATGGAAACTTTCCATGCGAAATGGTAGGAAGTCGAGTGCGATGAGCATTAGATAGGTAACTTCAACTGCGAAAATATATACAGACGCCACGCCCTCAGTCTCCTTCCCACGGAGCTATGAAATGATAAGTGAGCAATGACCT
Source organism: Claviceps sp. LM454 group G7 (assembly GCA_018360575.1). Classification (NCBI taxonomy): domain Eukaryota; kingdom Fungi; phylum Ascomycota; class Sordariomycetes; order Hypocreales; family Clavicipitaceae; genus Claviceps; species Claviceps sp. LM454 group G7. The sequence goes on from SRQL01000025.1 coordinate 75,342, forward strand.
TCTATTCGTACAACAAAACGGTAGATCCCGCTTAGCCTAGTTGCACAAAATGTTTAGTTGATTGTTGGGTTGTGTTGCGTTGTGGCTCTAGATCTTACTTTCCGAGGGAGCCTCTACCATGGGCAGTTGACGTAGATGTTGGTCCACGCTTTGATAGAGTTCTTGTCCGGGATACCATTGTCGCGAGCGATCTCGTCTGCGGTTTGCCCGAAGTCTGCAGCAATCGAATCCAACTCGTCGCCCAAGACAATCCAGTACCAGCCCTTGCCGTGGTTCTTGGGGTCACGCTTGCAGCTTCTCTTGGCGACAGCAATGCCAGCGAAAGCGGCAACGGCGAGAGTGGCGAAACGCATGGTTTAATAATTTGGTCGTGAGGTGTGAGGTTGTTGAGATAGTGCCAAAGAATGAGTTGAAGTGCGTGGATTGACTTGGGAGGCAATCACTTATTATAGGTACTCAGAAGGGATCGATGCAATTGCGAAATACAACATGCTATGAACTCCGTACTCCGTGTATATCTGCCCATTCCCGAGATCGACTCATCGCACGGAGCGGAAGCATTGAGCCTAAAATCTACGTTGAAACAAAACAAGGTTTGATCGCGAAATTAATGCTGTATCATGTATGTATGAGGCAACTCGTTAAACCCTGGGCTCCGGTGATTCCGAACTGATACAGTGATACATACTACATCCGCTTGCGCTCCGGGGCTGAGGGACCTCGCGTTGCTTCGGAAGAGCAGTTGGACGGGAAGTGTGATATCTGTGCAGTGACGGTGTTGCCAGTGGAATCGTCCAGTTCCAAGGGGAATCCCCAGGTGCGGTGGTACGGTGGCGTGGTAGGTGTTTTGTGCGGGCTCTTTTGTCTGGTATATGTACCTACTAACCTAGGTAGACAGATAGAAAGGACCATGGACGATCAACCAAAATTATCAGGTACTATATAGATCTAACTTTTAGTAAGGTACGGAGTACCTACCATTGTATTGCCAGATCCAAGGGGCAAGAGTGAGCCAATTTAGGATGGTTACATACTATAAAGTACCCCGTTGATGTTATACTACCACGGAGATATCGGGAGGCTTGAAAATTCTGATCAGAATTCAAAATCCAGATTTAACTTCACTATATGGAGTACATACGGCGGCGGCCTACAACGACTTCTCGACTCGAGCCCATGTGCTAGCACTTCAGGCATTCATACAAAAGCGTAGCCTCGCTTTGATCCTCCTACACAGGCGCGGCAGGCACCGAGTTTGACGTACTAAGATGAGAGGTTTCTGCGATCTATGATCCGCGAACGATGGCGAGATCCTCAGAATTCTTATTCTGAGGCTCCTTTTCTTACGACAAGAAGGGGACCTTCCATTGTTGGGGTTTATCAATGAGAGATACCGAGCAAACTGTATAAGTTTGGTGCTTGAGGCACCATTCGTAAACCTCCAGGGTATGTCAGTCTGCATAAAACATGAAGGAGCAAACAAGATCTGAAGGGATATATAGCTCAGCATCTCATGTTGGATCCAGGTAGAGCGGGCCATGCCGTAATAACAACCCTCTGTTGAATGCATTGCTGATTTCCTGATTCAATGTCCATAGAGCGGAAAGAATGCGGTAATGAAGTCATCGTCTCCCTTGGCTTTGCATAATTGACAACCAGGCATCGCTGCGTTTGTTCAGTACAATACATACATACATACCTCTCATTACCACCTAGCATGACAAAAGGATGAAAATGTAATGCAGCTTCCTAAATAGCGGACGGTGCGCGTTGTACCAGAGTTCAATCGAAAGGTGTGGGTACTGTAGTCTGTGACTCTGTACCAGCGGCAGCTCCCCATCCCATCCATCCAAGGCTGCAAATGGCCGCAATTCCCAGCCACAATTCCGAGGCAAGAATCCGCAAGATGTGCGATGCTGACATTCTGCCCCAGGATCCTCATTGTGCCCCAGGATCCTCATTGTGGCTGCCCGCTGACTTATCATTTCTTCATCTCTTCTTCGTTGTCTGAGGTGTCATCACGGCCTTCTCTAGATGAGCACACGGCGTCTGCTTGTTTGGCAGTGCAATCCATCGCAGCCTCAGCAGTGAGCACTCGGTCTCCTCCATCACGCCGGGCATCTATGCAACATCACCACTTCGAAGAGCGCCTTTCACATCTTCTCGTAGCCCAACGGCATCTCCGTCTGTCCCTTCAAAGCCATGTCCGTCTCAAATTTGCCTCAGCTGGCTGTCCCCCTTGTGGGCTTGGCGCGGCACATTGCCGAGAACCCCGAAAAGTCCATGATGGAAATCATGAAGCCTTATCGCGAGTATGAGGCTCGCCTAAGAGAGGTCTTTGCGCAAGACCGCGAAAACCCTATTCTCAACGACCCCTACCTGAACGTGCTCCCTCTTTTTACAGACAGCATCTCCTACATCACCACTCGAGCACGGGACTTGTCTGCCGAGTCGGAAGGAGAGAAGTCTCGATATATCATGCCACTTCCCAAGGACAAGCGTAGGCCACACGGTTCCCCGGCCACGGTGGCTGATTTGCCCGACTTCCAGAGAAATTTCAACGTGTTTTCCGAGTCTTCACTGATCGAGCTGGACTGGAACAACATTGTCGCTGCTGGGTCTTCCGTCGTGAATTGCTTGCTGCCTGTGCCGAACAGCTTCCGGGGCTCAAAACGAAAGTTGCGAGAATATTACCATGAAAAGTTCTGTCCCGCCTCCGATGTGGACTTGTTTCTCTACGGCCTGACCCACGAACAAGCCATTGAGAAAATAAAACAGGTTGAACAGGCAATCAAAGATGCTCTACTCAATGAGGTCACGGTTGTACGTACCAAATACGCAATCACCATTGCGAGCCAGTACCCTGTTCGCCATGTCCAGGTTCGTATCTAGCCCCTTCCATCAATGAGTACGCCTCACTGAAACGTGACCAAAGATTGTTTTGCGCGTGTACAAGTCAATCAGTGAAATCCTCACCGGTTTTGATATCGATGCTGCCGGCGGAGCCTACGATGGCAAACAGGTTTACGTCACCCCTAGAGCACTGGGAAGCTTTATTACCCAGATCAACCATATTGATCTCTCTCGTCGAAGCCCGTCGTATGAGAACCGCCTCTCCAAGTATTCGCATCGGGATTTTGAAGTCTACTGGCCCGAGCTGGACCGCACCAAGATCGATCCAACCATCTTCGAAAGAAGCTTTCAGAGGACACTGGGTCTGGCGAGGCTCCTGGTCCTCGAGCGCTTGCCCACAAATCATGCTCGAGAGACATATCTAAATAAACGACGGACTGAACTTGGAAGACCAGTTCGATATAGGTCCTTCATGCCAATGCGGGGCAATATCAAGGAGTCCCATGAAGATGAGGTAGCTGATTGGCTTTCACAAGAGGATGTCAGCAATTATCACACTTTCGCGGTTCCATACGGGGGAAGGTTCAATGCGAAGCGTATTGAGAAATTGTGTTACACCCGCGACCTTCTCTTGAACGCCGAATGGAATCAACCCAAGGATCGCAAAGTCTATCTTCATCGTCATCCGGCATTTTTTGGACGCGTTGAGGATGTCATGGAAGACTGCTGCGGCAACTGCCCGAAAGCTGTAACCCCGGAAGAAATTGAGGTTGCTGAGAAGGAAGCAGAGACTTACATCTCTGGCAATGTAGCGTTTCTCATTGATGACCCAGGCCGACAACAGATTGGTTCCTTCAACCCTCTGACCGAGCAAGATTGGACTGATATGGCCTACGTGGGAAATACCGCACGACTATGCCAGTCAATTATCGATTCCGATATCGATGAAGTACTCAGCTGGCTATCCCAGGAGGGTGCTGACCCGAACAAGCGTGATTACACCGGTCGGACTCCTCTGCACCTCGCCGTCATGACCTCATCCCCTGAAATTGTCAAGTGTTTGGTGGATCATGGGTCTCGCTTGACTGCACGTCTTGCTGATGGGAGAATGGCGATTCACCTGGCTGCCGCCCGCGGTAGCGATGAAATCGTCAGGACGCTCATGGAAAAAAGTATTGAGAATGAGGAGCTGGAAGAAGAGCGGCAGGCTAGGCGGCGCAAAGCGAATCTAGGCGACAATGTCGACCGTTTACATAGAGATACACAAAAGACTGTCTATAGAAGTTCAGAGGAGAAACAAACTGAAGCTGGGAGAATAGACTCGACTGCTGAAGAAGGTGATGGAGAGAAAATGAAAGCGGGTCAAGAATCTGAAATTGAACTCATCGACGACGGTGAAAACCCCGAATTGAACATACGGTCACTTGACACCGGCTCTTTCGTTCACGTTTTGAAGATTGACGATTCTGTTGACAGTGCAGACGATCCTGAGTTGGCAGAACCCGATGATCAGCCAGATTACTTTCAAATCGACACGCTTGCTTGGGATACTCCCTGCTCGCCGTTACATATGGCCATTATTGAAGGGCATGAAAGCACGGTTAAGCTTCTATGTGATGTATTTCAAATTCCAGAGCTATTTACTCATACTTACTCCTTGTGATGAGAAACAAATGCTGACTCTCGCTCTAGTATGGGGCGGATTCTATTCTGCCCGTCAAGTTTCTCAACAAACATGACTGGGACGATACTGCAGCCATTTTGACTCTGACGCTTGCGCTAAGTCTTCCCAAAGAAAAGGCGATCTCGATGACGCGTCTTCTTCTCAAGCTTGGTGCCACTTCATCTCACGCCGATGCTCAGGGCTGCACCGCTCTCTGCCGCTACGTTGAACACGGCGATACCGCAATCGTGGATGAACTTTTGAATCACGACAAGACGGGTATCAGATCTGCCATCAATCACATCATGTTGACTGGTTACCGCTGGAATCCGGACACTATTTCACCTCTGAATGCCGCCGTGCAGCATGGTAACCCCGACCTAGTCCTAAAACTTTTGAGTGCCGGAGCACTCGCCGAAATTGATCATGACACATGGCTGAAGGCTGCCAAGATATCTTCCCTGATGTCGAGCAACCTTGGAGACTTGGAGCGGTCTATGGAAGTTTACGATCGGTCGTATGAGTCACCCTTGATCAATGCCATCAGGTCGGGAAATACGGAAGTTGTCATGCATCTTGTTCAACATGGCGCTGATGTGAATGCTTTGACCCAAGAAGCCAAACGCATGATAAAAGACGGTTGGGGCTGGAGAGCTTTCATCGCATGTTCGGCTCTTGACGTGCTACGAGACATGATCGACAATCTATCTGCGTATGAAGGTGAACATTTCAACTTGGTCAAGCCAGTTGCAACACGAGGCTTAGACGGCTATCTTGAACAATTTGAACGCAGCACTTATAAGCACTGGATGGTCTCGCAAGATGTGAGAGAGAAAGAAAAAGCTTTCTCTGATAGAATGAGAGCCTACGAGAAGAACCTTAAAGAGGTACAAGACACCAAAGGGGCCACAGAGAAACTGTCAGCGGTCAAAGAAACTCTAGCTGCCCTTAAGTCTCTCGAGCAGTACATGCTTAGCAAAGGATCGAGGACTTTTGAAGATCTACACCCGAAGGCCGACTGCGAGAAGCGAGGGACGAAGACGGAAATGGAGTACGAAGAAACAGAAGACGAGAGCGAAAAGTACACGTTCAGTTTCGTTTTCAAATCTGACAAGGATATGACCGAGTCAAGAAGAGATGGATACATCGAACTGTATGTCCCTCTTCATTCTTCTCCTAGTATTTCACGTACCATTTATCGCAGCACTGACTTTATTGTGTTATGTGTAGTATGGAAGCTGCCTGGGCCGGCAATTTGAAACGCATCAAGGATCTCACCCTCCAATCCTGGGGGACTAATAAGGGACAAGCTCCCTTGCAGATTGTCATATCAGACAATTTGAACAATTCTCCGTTCTCAGTTGCCTTCTTGCGGGGACATTTCGCCGTCGCTCGAGCCATTCTCGAGATTGTCAAGGTTCAGTGGTCCGCTCCAGACAAAAATGAAGTTCAGTACAGGATGAAGCAAGAGAGTCAAGAGAAGGACTGCGAATGCGACAGCAATGAAAACGAGGCCAATGACGATACAAGCGAGCCACAAATCGAATCTGAAGTAGTGGATCAAAACTTTACTATTGACAACGTTGGTCAGAGCTCAATGCAGGTTAAATCACATACCACGCCGATAGAGCATCTTTGCAACAAGGTGTCATTGTTTACCATGAAAAATGGCCAAACTTCCAGGAACAAATCGAAGCAGTACACGCTATTCAGACACGTCTTAGAGACCGACGATGTCGCCGGTTTAAAGGCACTACTGGACATGGCTGAGCATTTCAGTGAGACACAACTACGACAACAAGAACAGCAAATCACCAAAGACAGCTCCATGGAATGGGCCGACAAGTTCACATTTCCTGAGGAAGACTTCAAATGGGCACTCGAACACGGTAAAACGGAACTTCTATCGCTTATCATCAAACGAACAGGAGGCGGTGTGCCCTTTGATGATCTGATGAAGAAGAGTGGTGTGGTAGTGAAAGAGAAGCCGCGATTTTATCAGGGACTCACTGTTTACGGCAAAAAGAGGTGAGTTTCCGGTTCCATGTTGTCCATGATCTGCTGCCAATGACTGACCATAAACCTTTCTTCTTTCTCTCTCTGTTTACAACATACAGAAAGGATTGGGCAAATGCCGGTCGTAATATACTCAAGCGAACCAGTGGGATGAAAATATCCCCCCTGCTACATGCGGCTTTGGGAGGCTCGGTGGGTGGCGTGGAATTCTTCTTAAGCGATACACCACGCAGGCTCTATGCTCAGTTTGGAAAATCGAAGGCTGCCCGTGACGATGCGAGGCTCAAGCATCTCAAAGATAGTCCTGGGGGCTTTGACCAAGCAATTTCGAAATGGTTGGACGCTGATAGTAAGTCATTCCCTCCCTTGCCAAGCGCATGTCCTCTTTTCGTCTTGTTAGTTTCTCACCATGAAAGCAGATGATATGGTCATCCACTGCGCCGTCCTGGGAATGTCCAAAGAGTCGGGGGAATTGCTCAAATATCTTGTAGCAAAGGCCCCCGATTGTCTTGAGAAGAGGACTGCTGATGGAGAAACTCCTCTGATGATTGCCTGCAGACTTGGTCGAACAGAGTTAGCCAAGATCCTTGTGGATGCTGGTGCAGACCAATCGATTCGGAACGTGATGGGAGAGAACATGATTCACGTCTGTCTTTCTAGGCTATCCAAAGCTGCACAGCTCAAACCCATGCTGGATTTATTCGATAAAGATCTTCGAGGCCATCTCTTCGTACAACGCAAGAACCTTGCTGAGAATGCCACCACGCCGCTTCATACATGGATCTGTCAGGCTTCTGGTCTAGGATCCGTCGGTGAAGCCGAGGGCGGCTACCGAAACCACTACGGCTCATACCATCCCGAATATCAGACGTACGGCGATTTGAAGGATGTGGTGGAGACACTCAAGCTCATTCTCAGTTACTCTCGGGGCCAAGAACTAGACCTACTCAATGGAGCAGGCGAGACTTGTCTTCACACCGCAGTCAAGCAGAACATGCTTTCCATCGTCAAAGTGCTCGTCGACCACAGTCCCCAGCAGGTATATCGCGAAAACGCCGTTGGCCGCACACCCGCCGAACTTGCTCATGATGGGTTCATCGACCAACTCTTCACACGGCCTGATCCGCCCCAGATTGATAGAATGGACAAAGCTGCCAAACTCTTGGAAAAGAGCGCGGATGAATACAGAGAAGAGGCTGCTCTAAATGACAAAGCCGACACGCTGGGATCCAATATTGCCGATTTGGGCCTCAGCGGGAAGTACACCACCCAGGACCTCGTTCTCATCATCCAAGCCATGGGAATTGGCAAAGGCAATTCCAGCAAGGACATACCAAGGACCCTGCTCAAGGGCGCCATCTGGGATATTATAGCTACAGCAATGAGTAAGCATCCTGGGAAGCGCCGGCTCGTTAGCCTGAATGAAGCCAATGATGTGGCCAAGCGGCTTGGTGAGAAGCACGCTGGCTCGCGATACTTTGACGACGGATCTTCTCGCCGTCGCGATGAGGATGACGACGAAAGTATCTTGGACGACGAGGGGAATAAGGTCGAGTGGGGCGATTTTGTGACGAGGACATTGGCGCGTCGATTGGAGAGCGCTTGGTGTGAGCGTAAAAACGAGGCGGAAGAGGGAGAAGGCGACGATGAATAAGTAGACCGTACAACATATTGACTCATCCACCTATGTCTATCACCTTTTCATATATGTATTAGCATATACATACTATTAGTATTTGGGCAAACATCTTGGAACAGATTCCACATAGCAGGCAGCGCAATGGGACATGATAACGAAAGAAGCCTTGTTGGTTATACAATATCTTGCAAAATCACTCGTGACTCATGAGTGTCCGCATTACAAGGAGTGTAGGAGTAAGAATACAGACGCCCCCATTACCATATATACATCATGAAACCAAGCGAATTATGAGGCAAGTTCCACGCCAGCGAAATCCCAACAAGCCCCGGCACAGAATCCAAAGAGAGCGGCGAAGCGTTCCCCCCCCATCATCTCAGGTCTACTTCGCAACACCCCTCTGCAGCTATATTACTACGATTTACGACACAACGACCACGGCCTTGGCAGCTCCATCTCCCCAGAGCCCAACGACCGCCAGGCAAAATCCAAGAGCAGCGAGACCAGCGCGCGCAAGGTGACCCCTCGAGAGCGCCTCCACCTGGGCCCTGACGTCCTCCCCATTGACTTCCTCATACTCTTCCTCGCTGATCGCTTGGCTGGGAACCTCCTCCAGCACCTCATAGCTGGCCTCCATCCTAACACGAGGTGAAGACGGCTTCCGGGCCTTCTGCGCAGCAGCAGAGACAGGACGAAGTCTAGGCTGGGGAAGAAGGCGGGGCACGAGGGTCGAGAGCACGGCCAGCCCTGAGGTAAACAGCAGATATGGGTGGCGAACGCGCCGAGGGGACAGGATGAAGGAGAGGAGGAGGGGAACTGAGGACAGTGATGTCAGTGTGAGGATGGGAGTGTCGAGGCGCTCGGCCAGGGAGGCGATAGCCTGGGAGGCGGATGTCGAGGACGGGAGGTCGAGGAGTGAGGGGAGGGTGAGGCTGGAGACGGTGTAGGAGACGCCCTGTTGCGATGAGAGAGGTTAGCTTATGGGGTTTCTCGGATTTGTTTGAGTTGCCATGATGATGTGCCCGGTTCGCAAAAAGTGTGAAGACAAGCACAAGTGACACCGCGGTTGCTTTGATCCCATGTTGTAGAATCGCGATGCTTTACTTAGGTACGTAGCACTTCTAGCTTGTAGAGTCTGGCCTAGGCATCTAAACCCGACCCGGAACGTGAAATAACTAGAATGAAGGTAAAAGAAGGACATACCGTAAGGAGACCCAGCGATACGGTCCCCACAAACTTGAGGACCGAGATGGCCCTCTCTCCGGCGCAGACCATGGTGGTGACTTTCTCGGAAGATAACTCGGAAGAGGCTGTTTTGGTCGGCGTCGAAGTGCTAAGTTCTTAAGAGCTCGAAGAAGGAGAAGATGGTGTCGTTCGGTTCGCAGGAAGAAAATCGAGTGGTTTGGGCAGGCTGGAGAATGCCGAGGTTGACTTGTCGTGAACTTGGTCTGATGATGCGGGCTCAGTGCTCACTGCTCAGTGCTCACTGATGCGCTTCGCGGCCCAGCAGAGGCGCCTCGGTGCCTTACATTAGGTACCTACCTACCTATGTACCTACCTTCCTACGTCAGGACTGCGGTCCGCTGCCTGATTGGCCACAGCTTTCAACGGCCCCACATGCACAACTCGAAGCTATTTTCCTCTTTTTTCGCCTTTCGCAGAACTCTTCTTCTTTCTCCTTCAACAACGCATCCCAACAAACGTACGTATTACCACCCCTTGTCCCTCTCCTTCGAATTCAATCTCAGATTATGTACAACAAGGTCTTCTCCGGATCTTCTTTCTCTTTTATCCCAATTGTCAGTTTCGACATTTGTTTGCCTTCGCCTCCCTACAAAATCTCAACATGATGAAATTATCGTATTACAACCCTCTATACATAATCTTTAGGAAGAGCCGTCTTAGACACCCTCCGCATCAGAGCGCCTTCTTTTTATTTTCCTTGAAGGCAGGACGATGCCTCGGCTTGTGTCCAGCTATGCCTCACGAATGAGTCTTTTTGATCCCGCCATTATTCCAAACTGGTTATTTCTCAACGCATCGTCATGTGTGTTGGGGCTTGACTGGGATGCGTGAGGATCCTCGTTTTTGGGGCGGGTTGGACGCGGGTGGAGGGCGTGGTGCTTATAACTTGGGTTTCTGAAAGAGATTTTTGTTCCTGTTTTTCTTCACCCGTCTTTGTTGCGTGTTCTTTTGGGGGAAATTCTTTCAAACATAAAGAACTGATTGTGCTAACTCGTGTCGTTTGCGCTAAAAGGGGTCTCTTGTCACCATGATCGGGTGCAAAATTCGATGATAGTTGACGCGGGTGTTATGGATTAGTTGCAATGGGATAGCTGGAATTGGTCTTGGGATGGATATATATGGCGTTGCTTCATAGTTGGTGTCTTGAATGAATGTAAAAGAGTTGGTCAAGCCTTCGCCTCCTATGTTGCTGGTCACCTCTTTTAATTTCATGTGGCTACTGTAAATTTACAATGCTGGAAAACAATTAAGTCCAGATGTCGTGTTTCAGAGAGTGCATTAAGAAGACACAGGTGATCTGTAGTACGCATCTTTATCAAGCGGGAGGACATGTATGATGTCCCATGTCATTCGCGCACAATTGACGTCAAGACGACTACAATCTAGTGAATGTTGATGGTGGTGGTCATACAGAGATATTGTACCACAATCTGGTTCATCTGCAGTGCTGATACGCATATTATCAGCATAGATTGGGTTTTAGATGGTTGTTCTTTTTCTTTCGTCCATTTCATGATCATGTTGTGCTCTTTGGAGAGATAGATCTCTCGACTCAAATTCAAATATACATCCCTTATAGCCAAGCAAACAACGCCGACCTCCAACTCACAAACACCTTGTGCCGTCGAGACACAGAAAACAAATAATCCGCACACTCGTAATGCTTCCCAGACTTCCCCCTACAGTCCATGTGCGTCACCAAGCACAAACTCATTCATCACTGTCGCTGTCCAAAATCAGCCGTTTTCCCCGAGCAGCACGTCTTGCCTTCACATGATCCGAGTCCGCGACATCGAGATCAGCATCCACCAACGGACGCTTAGTAGCTGGCCCTCGTATCAGGGTGTCTAGGTCAGGCATATCTTCGCTCTCCTGGGTCGCGGAAAAGCGTGTAGGGACGAAGAATGGCTGGCTCGCCACTTTTTTTGGTGTACGTGTCGGCGTCAGAGTCATGTGCGTGGATGCGGCTGTCATTGAAGACGTGGGCTGCGAATCACGCATCATACTCGACGTCGCTGCATTGTCTCCTACCACAAAGTCTAGCAGATCTTCGCCATCGTCCGAGCCACTGGTCTCCATGAGGTCGCTGTCTCGCTCGCAATCATCTCCTACTTCATGAGTGGTGATGTCGCCTCGAGCTTTCGCTGCGGCGCTTGACTTCTTTCGCTTGGTCTTTCCCTTTTTGTAAGTCTGCGCTTGGGATTGCGGTGTCGGGGTCTGCTCATCATCTTCTGAACTGGCGTCTGTCTCTCCAGGCCGCGAGGTCGTCTTCATCTGTTTTCGTCTCTTGGTCTCGCGTCCTGTCGCTGGAGTTGATGTTCCTCGCCTCTTTGCCGCGCCGGGACCGGGCTTTTCGTCATCTTCGCCCCCCGAGCCTTCTGCGTCGGTGTCGAAGAATGGTTTGACTGGTATGTCTCTAAAGGAGCTGCAGTCGGATGATAATTCGCCCGTCGGCCTATCCAATTCACTTGGATTGTTAGCAAATTTCGCCAGAAGCTTCACGACGCGCTTAGTCTGCGTGCCGTGCTTCAACTCGACAACCGGTCGGAGTTGTCTCTGAAGAACGGGGAACGCAGACATGCTGGGCATATCCGTTTCTTCAATCACGCTATGGTTGAATGGCAGATCGCGATATGTTCGGTCGAGCTCTTTAAGCTCTTCACTAGACAATAAGACTGCACTCAAGTCTGGAATATCTTCGACGTCATCAAGCTCAGGATCTCGAGCCGTTTTCGAATGCTTTGACTTGGCATCGCCGCCATTCATGTAGTACGATAGCGTTTGGAAGCCAGTTTCTACTCCGTCGGGCATATGAAACTTCTTCGGAGGCTTCTTTTTCGCTGCAGCTCGACGTTTCTTCGGTTCGGGCAGCGAAGAGTTTTGTGTGTTTTCGATGGGTATTTCGACATGTCTTTTGTCAACTTCGGGTCGGATTTCTCTGGGAACAATCCGGCTCGACAGGTCGAATCGAAAGTTGAAACGGCTCCCCTCGCAGATGAGCTTCTGCATCTTCTCGTAGCTATCTTTTGATTTGGCGAATTGATCTTCCTCCTTGCCTCTCATCAGGAGCAGGACAATCCTGCCCGCTCGCTTGCGGCCCGTGCGGCCCATTCTCTGCAGCATCCGAATCGGTGATGCGGAAGAATCGTAACAGACGATTAGATCTACTTGTCCAATGTCTAATCCTTCTTCTCCGATGGACGTGGCGACCAAGATGTTGAATTCTCCCTTTTTGAACCTATCAATGGTCTGAATTTGTTGCGCCTGTTTCATTCCCTCGCCTCGTTTACCAGCAGCTTGGCCGACAAAGACGCTAGCCTTGAGCAGCGGCTGATGCTTGTTGAGCTGTCGGACAATATCCTCAGCTGAGTCGCGATACTCGCTAAAAACAATCACCCGTGTGGCCGATCCTTCTCCCTGATCTATGAAGTGGTTTAGAACGCACTCTGTAAGTGCCGCAAGCTTTGGATGGCCCACAAAACCATCTATCTTGAGCCAGCCTGAGACCCTGTCCATCATTTTTCGAAAGCCTTCGTGCTCAACGATCTGACGCTTGTACTTGGAACCCTTCTCGCCTCGTCCTTCTTGTTCATTTCGGAAGTCGACCATGTTGTCGTAAAAAGGCTTGATGCCGTGGAAGTTGAGAAGCTTGATAGAATGCGAAAGGCTTGTAAGAACACTAAAGATGGCTCTCATCATGAACTGGACTCCTTGATTCGCGTGTCGTCCTCTTGTACCAAACCAATCCTTTTGAGCTTGCATCAGCCCATACGTCGTCATGGCCATGGGGTTTCGACCGTAGTAGATATTCTGGGAGCTGAGCTTGTCCACCAGAGGCTTCAACGCCTGTGTGAACAGCTCGCTTATCAGGTTCATCTCATCCGAGGGATCCAAGACCACCTGCTCGATGTTTCTGTCATGGACGTACTGTCGAATGTCGATGGATTCCTCGGTTCTGATCTCGCAATGTGATATCCCCAAATTGTCAATGATCTCCTGTACAGTCTCCACTTTCGATCCAGGAGTGGCGGTCAGCGCAAGAATACGAATGCTATTTGAAAAACGCCTGATAAATTTCGCTACTTTCGCGTACGCATACTCTCCAACAGCCCGGTGTGCCTCATCAACGACTATGAGCGCAATGCTCTTGGGGTCTGCGTAGCCTTGCGATAGGTCGTTCAGCAAAGTTTGCGGTGTCATGAAAAAGACGCGCTTTTCCTGCCATTCCTCCTCTCGCAGCGTCGGTTGAATGTCTCCTGTCAGCAGTGTTGTATCGGATCGAGGTATGCCAACGATATTGTAGCATGCATCGACTTGTTGAGCTACCAAGGGTTTCGTAGGAGCCACAAACACAAGCTTTGCAGACTTCGTCCATCGATAAAAGTTGAGCATGACTGTTGCAGCGATAAACGTCTTTCCGAGGCCAGTGGGAAGCGCGACCAGAGTGTTGTTGAACAGGCTGTTCTTGACAATGCTGAACTGATAATCTCGAAGGGCACCTAAATTTGTCGGATAGACCCAAGTTTTCATGGCATCCTTGTCGAGTTCGTGATGACTGGCATCCTCTCTCGGCATGTCAGCTTTATACAGCCTTTGATTAGGATTCCCCGCCCGCGATGGCGCATTGTCCTGGGCTAAAGTGCCAAAAAGAGTCGTTTGGCGGCAACCAGCAGAACTGGTTCTGACGAGGCCATTTTTCTGCCTCGGACCGTTCTTTGCATCTCGAGATGCTCCAGATACTCCTTTCACATTTCCAGTATTAGGTCGACTGTATTCTGGTTCCGGCGACGAGAAGGCATCGGAGGGCAAATCTTCGAGTACCTCAGCTGCCGCTGACAAAACGTCTGATCTCCTCCGAGGCTGAGCTTCGCAGGCAATCGTGTCTGGAGATGATTGCAGTCTGACAGATGAAGAAGTCAAATTCAATGCCTCAAATAAGTCTTCGTCTGCAATACCATCGCCAAAGTCATCCTCATCCATGACAAACACGATGCGGGCTACCGCAGGAACTCGATGTGTGCGCTTCGCCTCGTAGCTGTATTCGTCTTCGATTCGGCGAGCCTTATTGTTCCTATTGTTCGCAACGGGTGATCCAGAGATTACACATGATGTTGGATAGGTGCCGGCTCATTTGCTCTCGTTCATGATGTTACTCTCACCAACTTACGAAGGCCGCTTCGAGAGCCGAGCGCCTCACGCGCTTGGTCTTGATCCACGGAATGAGGACGCGAGATGCATGCCGGGTCACGTGATTTCTAATTAATTACAAAACCGCCCGTACAATGTAGGTACCTTAGGTACCTAGGTATGTATGTAGCTTTGTCTTGGCGAGCACATCGTGTGAATCATATGGGCCGGTGTTATTGATAGTCCCACGAACGTCAGCCAGAATGCATCCAAGTCAGTGTAAAACATGCACGGGAAATAAGATACAGCTGCCTTGCGTTTCCATTTGTGCTTCAGCGATTCCAACAATGTGCTGTCGAGGGCGTTAAAGTTCAAACCTCGGAGCCTTGGTCGCTGATGCACAAGTCCGGCAGTTGACTACAAGAGCTAAAAGAGTGGGTCCCGCCGTATGTCATTTACGGAAGAGCAAGGCCTTGCACCCACCCACCTTCTCTTCCTACACCAACACCAAATTTTCCTTTCTTTGTGCCATCAATCGAAATCGCGACGCAATCGCCAGAATCAGGCAGAAGGCTTCCGTCCGCAGACAAGGTCTAGACCTAGGCGTGCAGAGCACGGTGGACGCTCTCGACCGTCGTTCGCAGCGTTGCTGAAAGCCGCCAACTCCTTTCGACCTGAAGACGCCGATATCCGTCTTGTCCATCCTCTACCATCGCTGCCGGATTTCCCTTTCCGACTCCTTCAAATCTATCCAAGTCCGGGGTCATTCCTCTGCAGTGGATTTGGCAAATCATCAAATGCGAGATCGTCCTCATCTCTAACACGACATCTCTTACTACAACAAAAATAAAACAAAAATAAAAACAAAATCTTAGCCAGGAAGTTATCGAGACGCGCATCCACCCGCGATAACCTAGACGAATATCAGGAAACGTACGCACACTACTACGACTTTCCTCGTCTCCTGAGCCGAGAATACGCGCGCGTTATTTGCCAAACCACCCTCCGTCACTTCTCTACATCCATCATGGCACCACAAGGTCCCCGTTCTTCGGTGGGCCAACGGGCCAATAGAGGTACTCCTTTGGGACCCAAAACCACCACCAGAGGAGGCATACAGAAGAAAAGGGCAGGGTTGAGGACAGATCTTGATGGCGATCTCGACATGGACGCTACCGGCAGACGATCCAAAAAAACCGCGAGGACTGGGTCCGGGAAAGCTCCTCGAGGAGTCTCATCTGCTGCGCAAACTGTTCTCAAGCATTTGAAAGGAAGAGATGCCTCTGGGTTGTCCTCTCGTGTTTCAACAAACGGTGGGCGAGGCAGCAGAGTCAGGGGCAATTTGTTCTTCCTGCGCGTTCACGGACTCAAACAAAGCAAAGCAATCCAGAATCATGATGGGGGTCTTGGTGATTTGCTGGCATTCTTGGAAAGGAAAGCCACAGCATTCAAGATCTCAACTGATAGTCAAGCTCGACCAGTCATGGTCAAGAAGGTATGTTGGTCATTAACGCAAAACTTCCAGGGGCGTCATTATTCCGAACACGTTTGAAGTGTGTCTGTACGAGTACGGCATCGACAATATTAGTTGATCTACGCTGAGAAGCTCCTCTCACCTGAGATGTTGTTATGATGGAACGGTTCGCCCCGGTTATGAGTATCATATAATTTTTCGCTACTTATTTGCTCGCTAACGTTGCGCAGTCACATGTGGTGGGTGATTACGTCTTTGTAGGCGCCTCCCAGGAAGACGTAGATGAGATCATAAAACTCAACACGTTTAACTTCGCTGGGTCCTCACTGGAAATTGTCGAGACCAACGAGGATCTCGTCGACCTACACAAAGCTACCGAATCCAAGGAAACCGTAGAGCTTAGGGCCAAGTTGCAATCTATCCTCAGCCAGCGTTATCTGGGTGCGAACAAGCTATTGAAACTGGACGCGCTTGCCTCCGATACCGAATTAGTCACTCTAGGCATGTTTGAAACCCCGGAGCGGGCGTTGAAAACATTCAAGGGATTGATGGCCATTTGCGACGGCCTATTTAAGACTGGGACGGAGAAGCGAGAGGCTATAGAGAGCATCAGCTTGGCCGCCAATAGCATTAACGATGTCGCCCAAGTTGAATCGGTCTCCACGACATTTCCAGATCTCAAGAACCTTGACATGAGCGGAAATCAAATCGCAAACATGCAAGCATTCGACAAATGGAAGGGCAGGTTCAAGTACTTGGAGACGATATACATGACAGGAAACCCTATTGAGATGGCGGATCCTAATTACACGGCAGCACTACTCCAGTGGTTCCCAAAACTGCAGGATGTTAACGGGATACAGCTGCGCACTCCTCAGCAGATTGCAGAACAAGAAGCTGCTTCAAGGCCGAAGCCCATCCCTCAAAGCGGGCCTGATTTTCGCGATGTCAACGGAATCGGCGAAAGATTCTTAGTGGAGTTCTTTGCCGCTTACGATAGCGATCGGCAAGGCTTGGCCGCGAGGCTTTACGACAACGACAGTCAATTCTCTTTGGCAATTGACACCAAGTCCGTTCGGGATGCGGGTGCTCCGACACCAATGCCTTGGGCTGCATACATCAAACATTCACGAAATCTGGTCAAAATCAGACACTCGTTGGGTCGTATTCAGCGATTGTACACTGGGGCAAATACCATTCAGGAGGTATGGGGGGGTCTTCCCCCGACGAAGCATCCCAGTATCAAAGATGAGACGACCAAATTCATCATGGACTGCCACCCTCTTCCTGGTTTGGCCGACCCCACTGGTCAAAGCCCAATGGACGTGGATGGCCTCATCCTCTCTGTACACGGGGAATTTGAAGAATTCGATCAAGCCACGGCGGCTGTCGGGAAACGAAGCTTCTCTCGTGTCTTTGTTCTTGGTCCTGGTCAACCAGGACAAAGCGCCATCAGGGTTGTCAGTGACCAGCTGTTACTGAGGGCTTTCAGTACACTGCCGAACGTCTATGTTGCACCGAATCCAGTGCCGCCTAATGTTCAGCCGCCAGTTCAACCCAATGCCAATGTTCAGCTGCAAGCCCAGCCAAATGCAAATGTCCAGCAACAAGCGATGATTGCCGAACTTTGCAGGCAAACCGGCATGGTGCCTCAGTATTCAGAACTGTGCCTCTCACAGGTCGGGTGGGATTTTGAAAAGGCTTTGCTGGTATTCGGCGAAAAGAAGGTAGGTCTTGGCACATCCAAAATACGACCTCAAACACGTATGCTGACTGAATCTGTAGTCATTATTACCGCCAGAGGCTTTCGCAATGCCGGCGCAGTAATTGGACACACACTCTTGGCGGTGCCAGCTCATAGGATCATCTACTAGATGATTTGAATGGTTATGGCTGTACTTTTTGCATGTGTAGGAACACGAATGGGGGGAAACGCGGATATTTTAGCATTCTACTTGGAGTTTTGGATTTTGGGGCACGTGTCAGGGACTCGGGGCAGTGAGGAGTGGGTGGGAAAGGGGCACAGGGAACGAAGAGGGGAAATGTGGTGTTTGCCGATCACAGTCGATGTGTGATTGTATTATAATTCACACGTGTCGCGTTGGAGATGCTTTGAGGATGAAGTAAATTTTGCATCCTAGGGAGAGACGAAACTGCATAGGTTAGGGAACCGGACGCCTGGAAGGGAATAGCAAACTGCTTGAAAATCGAAACCAGATCACCAAGTCAAGACTTTATACCATCCTCTGAGTAATTAAGTCGAGCAATGTCTGTCCTCCTGCTGGTCTATACGTTGTCTACTCCGTAAACATGCGCGCAGAACGTGATCCCTCTCACCACCAAAATTTTGCATATCATGGCACGCAAGCCGACACGCAAGCTCAGGGAAACATTACTGTCTAGCATTCCTACAACATGCACTCCATCCAAGTCAGGCAAAGGCCAGTCAAAGTGTACCTACTACCCAGCACACAAATCCACTTCCACATCTCACGAACCATCCCCATCCGGAGTCAATGGCCATCCCCTTCACGCAAACTCATCTGGTGGCGCCCCGAATAATCCTACAGATAGGTTCACATGGGATGGAAGAAGCACAAATCCCCCCGCCATCCCTGCCCACCAATCGCAAATCGCAAATCGCAAATCGCAAATCGCAAATCGCAAATCGCAAATCGTGGTACATACCTACCTACATTATACATACCGTACCTGTGCATTTAGGTATGTACCAGTGACCACACACTGATCAGTGAACACAGCGCAGCGCAGCCTCGCGCCGCGCTTCAACCCATAATATGTAAAGAGAGGCGTGACTTGCACAACGCGACTCAGCATTATGTAGAAATACGAAGAACAGGAATCCTTGGAGGAGAGACTAATAACTTACCTATACGGAGTAACTTATAAGGCATGTACGTACACTCTTCGGAAGGGGTTCTTTTCACGATGGGCCGCTTGTGGCGGCAATTTTACTTTTTTTTTTCTTTCCGGCGCTTTGGAGAGCCAACTTTAGGTGCTAGAGGGCGCCGCCGGGCGGGAAGGAAGGTGGGGTTGTCAATGTGAAGTTCAAAGTTTACGGAGTACATACATGTATGTAGGTACATACATAGGTGTGTACTTAAGGTTAAGGTATGTAGGTTGTAGGGAGGAAAGCAAAACTGCATGGGCGGGGGGTGTTTCTCATCGAGATGGGGAAGCGAGATCGGGATTTAGATATGCGGAGTGTGGGTTCTTTTTTTATTCTTTTGTTACACTCCGACTCCGTACATGTCGCTGCTTGTTTGAGGTTGAGGAAGGGTTTTTGAGGGATTTGCTGCTTGCAGAGCAGAGCATATACGGAGTACGTAAAGGTAGGTACCTATGTAGGTAGGCAGAAAGTTAGGCAGGGTTTCATGCTAGGGTAGGGAGACGTGGGTTGTCGGGATGGATGCTGTACAGAGTACATACTACCGGTGTGTACGGCGTGGAAGGAGGATCTACAGCAAGGTTCACACGAGATACGTGCGCATGAAGGTCCCTACCAGGGAGTGGAGTTGTGCCATGATGCGGCCAGTTGATAATTGTCGGAACTTGGAAGCTGTACTCTGTACACATGTTTGCGATTGGCGAGATTGAAAGGAGCCATGACGGTGGAGGACAAGGTTCCTAACTTCCTGATACATAGTGAAGAGTTCCCTCAGCCCTGTATGAGACGTGTCTGAGATGCGTGTTGTACGGAGTACGATCCGGCGTGTGTGAGAATCGCGTGTGTGAAATGCGCGTGCGAGTCGTTGCGTGTGCGAGTCTCAGTCCTTCTATTCCGTGTGTAGTCTGTGTCTCTCTCGAGAGTCGAGGCTGATAGAGGCGTTCAGAGGTGGCGCGGGGAGATTATCATGGCGCCTTTGAAAGTCTCTCTCTCGGATTCTCGCATTTTAGCTCCCGCCTTCTTGGACTTCTTGCTTTTTGATTTCCTCTCGGGGCGCCGAGTTTATTTACATATTCGAGGCCAGGGCCGGGGCCGCCCTCAGCGGAGGAGAGATCAAGGCAGGAGGGCTTGATCTGGGAGACGGACCGCGGAGTAGATGGATGGAAGGGGAAGACGAGCCGCGGGCGGCGGGCTATCATTCGTAACCTGAGTCAAGACACGACTTGAATAGGGCGCTGAGCTATTCGCTCAGAATCGCAGGTGCGTCTACGCCGTACGGAGTACACTGTCTGTAACTTCGCTGGAGCATATCCGCACGGCCCGTACCATGCCATTTTTAGTAAGAGCTTGTCAATACATATGTAGGTACATATGTATATCAAGTCAGGTGGTGGTTGGCCCACGTTTCTACGGCTTCGTGCATGAACGAGACCATCTGTTACTTGTCTCGATACGCGAACTGCAAGGTAGGTATTATGCTATGTATGTACCTACCTTAGGAATGTACAGGCAAACGCGAATGGCGGCCATTGCCCAGTTAAATTGCGAGCGCATTTGTTCGTAAAGAATAATCGGGGTGCCGGATCACTTTACATTCTGAGACAACCCGCGAACTGGCCGCATCGCCATAATCGCCCGGCTCATGATATCATCTGGCTGAATGTGTTTGGTTTGGTTGAGTGCTTGTCAGCGCCGCCTTCTCCCGTCAGCGTCCGTTTGGAAGGGGCTCGTACGTATATTTCCGTGATAGCGCGTTTCAGCTTGATTTGTAGCCCCGTTTGGTGGAGCCATCGGATCAGGGGCTCATGCGGCCATCTCGTCGCTCGACCTTTTGTCTTTGACGAGGTTGGTGCTCACTGCTGGGCTGTTTGGTACTGTCGAGACTCGAGGCTCTTTTCGCCAGTTGCACGGATTACATTCATGACGATACCCCCATGAGTCTATCCCTCGCGCTTCGTCCATGGCTCGTAGATGTAAGGCCTGGAGATGTACGGAGCATGAAATGCGCTGGCAGAGCCATGAGTCCATGATCACTGCTTTGTTCTTATCGATCTCGCTTCGTATGCACGTCGCCTTTTATCATCTTGACTGTGGCTCATGTTGCCCTTTGTTGCTTGTGATGCTGAGACATTGTCATATTTTGCCCCCATACATACCAGAAGCCATTCATGTACATACGTAGAATGCGTCGGCATGGCTGAACAGAGAGACAGCTTGTTGGTGTCGACTTGCCTGAGTCCTGACCCTTGTGCTATACTTACGAATGGATACATGCCGGAACACCGCTGCAGCATCCAGTGCGTGGCACATGTGATTGTGAACCATAGATACTGCAGTGTTCGTGGGTCAATTCATGGAATAGAGATGGACGAACAGTTTCACGCTGAAGTGGTTTATAAGTGTCCAAACGTCAATATGTATCTGTAGGCGGGGAGCCGAGCCGAATACATATACTGTTCACCCACGGGCCACAGAAGATGTCCAGCCACTCAACCGCGACAACCGAATCGAAGGTTCTAAGGTCGTACGGCTGTTCTTTATTAGCGTGTGTTGTTGGAATGCGAGCATTGCGAGGTGCCGTGTCGTCATGCAGGACCTCGTGGCTTGCAGCTCGTCACAGGGCGCGCATGCTCGATGGAACGTCAGATGGCGGGCTGATTGGGCTATCTGTAGACGTAGGATCTACCTATCTTTCCCAGGGGTTGCATCGGGTCCTGAGCTTTTCCTGTACTAGCATTGGATGACTCGGGAGGGCGGGAGATGGACGCTACGCATGTACGTAGACAAGAATAACGTCTGATGGCACGGAATATACATACTCTGTACTCCGTATGTACCAGATGATTTGACGGTTTTGCCATCGTCCGGCTCGCGGGAACGCCATGGAGCGGGGGCATGAATATCAGATTCAATGCTTCACGGGTTTAAAGAGGATGAATGCACGGGAATGCCTGGCAAGTTCCGAGGATTCTGATTTTGCCTGCAAAGACGAGAGAGCCCCCAGCCACATTGATCCTGGGTCACTGCCGTGGTTCGTGGTTGCAACAAGTGGGGTATTAGCGGCTTCCTTCCCTGCGATCCTTCTTTTCGGAGAAGTGATGTAACGGTATGTACCTGTCTCTGCCGATTCGCGCGCGTCTTCAGCCGCAAGCGTGACTTGATCAAAGTCATGCACTTCTCCAGGCACTGCGTAGAACCCGGGAACCCGTTCAACGAAGCGCTCTGTGGTTGTCATAATCCATGATTAATCTGTCGAGGGCGATTCCAATGACTTTCCAATAGGTACAAGGCGATTCCGCGAACACGGGCGGCGACCGAGGAAGGAGCACCCGTCGTCGCATCGTCCAGGTACATACAGGCCCCCAGCCCTCCTCAGCCCCACCGCAAGCCGCGAAGGTGGACCGTGCCCCTGTCTCCAGGCAGCCCCAGCCTCAGGGCCTTCAGCGGCCATGCCAGAGCCCGTCTGGTTCCGTTGTGGCCGTTCCAACGGCTGGGACCTGCGCCAGCTGCCCGCCCACATGTTCCACCTGTCGCCCACTGTTGTCACCTGCTGCCACCTGCTGCCACCTGTGGCCCGCAGCCCAACGGCCCAACACGCAAGCCAGCGCAAGCCACCACCCGGCGCTGTCCTCCTGTCGAGGCACGGGCTTTCCCGCCCAGGGTCAAGTCAGGGGAAACATCAGTTGCCCATTTTGTGCATCCGCCGCCGCCATTCTCTTCTCTCCGCCCCCTTGCTTCCTGCGCTTCCGATCCTGCTTCTCTCCCACGTTTGCTTTGCAGCTGGTGCACCTGTTTCCTGCATCTAGCACCCCTTTTTTGCCTCATTGTCGTATCCTTCTCTTCTCTCGTGCGTGCTTTCGACTTCTCACTCTCCTTACAGCTTCTTCATCGACGACCACATAACGCAGCAGCTCGTGATTGGACGTCGTTCCCTACTTGCAGGTCAAATTCATCGAGAATTCTGGAACGCAGTCCCCGCGGCGGATGCGTCGGATCTTACTGCTCTACCGATACTCGCGTCACTTCATCCACGAAACCAACTCCTCCCGATATCTAGACGTCTTGAGAATGCGAGACGACTTCTGTTAACCCCTGATCTGGACATATTACGCCTTTACGACCCGGTACCGTTGATCGATCCTTTTTGGGCCAACTCTTTCACTTGTCTTTGTACCAACCACCACGCTCCCTACGACATCTTTCAACACAACTTGCCACCAGCCACGCTGAACCCCTGACAGCGCAAGCCTGGTGCGAGAGAATCAAAACAAACCCGGAAAAAAAAAGAATCGACGACCCGTGAATAAAACCGAATCGATTGTGCTGGCTTTCATTATCGTCATGTTATAGACAAGGCACGTCGAGGATACACTTTTCTTTGGCACGTGGCAATTGGACATTTCCCTTCTGGTAGTCAGGCCTGATTGAGAAAAGGCTGCAACCATGCCCGTCCCAAAGCCACCCTCTTCATTGGACAACTCGTGTACTGTGATATACAATAATACGCTCTACTCCTACTCCTCCGAAGGGTTTGTCTCGATAGCTCTCGAAGATGGCGCCGTTTGGAAGAAGCTCGACATGGGCGTCAAAGTGACTGGCGCAACCTGTGTCGGCTCAGCGAGACCCAAAAATGTCGACCCTGCCTTCTTCGTCATTGGTGGCCAATCTGGCTCGGACGACTACACAGGTCTTCAAAAATACACTTACTCGACAGGCAAATGGTCGACAGTCAAACCCTCAAACCTGGTCACCAAGCATCGACAATGGCATACGTCTGCCTACATTGAAGCGTCGGACACCATTCTCGTGTTTGGAGGCAACCAGGATGGAAAACTTGGCCCTTCAGCCGACACCTTTTCCATCTCAGCCTCTGAGCCCTACACGGTGCTGACGCCTCCTCCACGTCCCGCGCCCGACGTCCCGCCCCCCAGCATTCGGCCAATTATCACGCCATGGACCGATGCCGATTTGATCATGGTTGGCGGGGGCACAGGTGCTGAGAATACCAAAGTATTCTACTTCAACTCGGGTGCCGGCTGGCGTTACTCTGGCGCAAGCTTGGCCGAGCCCATTCCAAAAGACACCAGCTCAATTCAAGGCGTCTGTATTAGTGGCACTGATGGCTCAACAAGTTTGGTCATGTTCGATACCAGCCAGTCCCCGAATAAGGTTTCTCGTGCTGTTGTGCACCAAGCTGGCGGGATTCCGACAGCCAAGTCCGCCATCATATCGAGGCAAGCCTCCGTGGAAAGCATGCGCTTCGATAAGCGAGATCTGACCCTAGCAAACTGGCCTGAGTACAATGCGACGCTGGCGCCAAAGGACGCACGATCGAATCCTGCCATTGCCAGAGCGCCCAACGGTATGGTCGTGTTGTCGGGTGGTAACGCGGGAGATCCAATCGTCTTGTTCAACACTACTAATAATGGTTGGATCAACTCCACCGCATTCTTCACCGGTGACGAGCAAAAAGTCCTTTCATCTACCTCCACGACAACGTCGAGTTCGGCCTCTAGTACCGCTTTTACCTCGACTACGGCGACATCAGTCTCTGCCACGAGCGCAACAGCATCGACCACGGCTGCAGTGGACGATGCACCGCCGGCCTGGGCCCAGCCCGAAGACTCAGTACCAAGCTCTAACGCAATTCTGGGCATCACGTTGGGCTCCATTGCCGGGGCTCTGGTCCTTCTTGGCCTCCTACTGCTCCTTCTACGGCGTCGCAAGAATACCATTACACGTTCACAAGCCGGCAACGATAAGTCTCTACCCGACGAAAAGGATATACCAGGATTTGGCGCAAACAAGTTTCCGGCTGCCGCTGGCTACCGCGGACATCGGACACAGACCTCTGCAGAATCTAACTCCTCTGTTGCTATTTTGATGGGCCGGGTGAACAAGGAGAAATCTGGGGTGCCGAGGAAACCTAGCAATGACACTACACGGACTTCTCGAAGCTTCCATAAACAGTTCAAGAGCACCATCAGCAAGCCCATTCCGCTTCCGATGCAGTATCCTCATCTGCAGGGTGAGGACCAACGTGGCTTGACCTTCAAACCAACTGTTGCAGCGCCCCGCCCGCGTGACGGCCCGGTGGACACCGACGAGAGCGCCCGTAGAAATTCGGGTAGAAGTTCGGGGTGGAACAAGTATTGGTCTGGCGGCAGCGCTCTTCAAATCCTTGGCTTCGGTAATGAAAAAAGAGCCACGGAGATATCTGACCAAAGTTCTTACTACTCCGAAGTGACAAACAACAAGGCCCGTGTCACGCAAGACTCGGCCACTGTGCCGCCGCTGAAATTCGACGGCAGACCGCGGGTCGATAGTGTCAATTCCGGCAGTCCCATTGTTGCACAACATACAACAAAGATTCCCTTTAAAGAAGGCATGTCAGGAACCATTGAGCGTCCTACATCAGAAGCATATTCAAGCTACTCCAGTGGTATTCCGGAGAGCGTCAACGAGATATGGCATCCCAAGGAAGCGAACACATCTTGGGGCGCCGGTGATGTTTCAAGCAGCGCCCAAGCGCCTAATTCACATCGGACGGCTGGCGCCCCTGGGGATGCTGCGACGTCACAGGCCTTCTCGTCGGCAGGCAGAAATAAGCCTCAGTACCCCATGTCATCGACGTCTGACATGAGTTGGCTCAATCTCGGAGAACAGTCTCGCGTATAGACGCCCCATTTTCTACATAATATTTCTCGTTATTCCCTTTCGGTTGCGCTGCACTAATTTTGGCAGTAAGCGTTCACTGGCATGTTTTGTTGTCACATCCATCCTTTTTTCCTTCCTGTTGTAAGACGCGGTGATCTCAAGGGCCACCGTCGAGACGAACCTTCTTCGTCTCGGTTTATTCCCTACGCCTAAGGGCGGGGCCTAGAGCACCTGGAACTCTGGCCTGGTGAAAGCTTGTCGCCTTATCTTGATGGCGCTATGTCCCTTGACCTCTTCTCCTGGACCTCATTCCTCGAGTGGGCCACCCTACCTTTCGGTCACCGAGGCTGGCCGCGTTATGCCATGCTAAGAACAGATGACCTGTGGTCAGTATCTCTCTACATGGACATGCTTGGAATCGTCCTCTTCAGGCTTGCGGGCCAATCTTGTCTTTATCTCGTGCTCATCCTAGACTCTAGCCAAGCTGTGGCGACTTTATTTTCCTTGTTTGACATTTGCCTCTTTCCATTTTTTGCTCTCTTTTTCATTTTTTCTTAGCCATTTTCGTATCGATCTGTGTTCTTCTTTGCTGGCAAATCAACTTATTCACGACAATTTCTCGGCTACTCGTCTGCCACTTGTTGTCGTTTGTTTGTTTGTTTGTTTGTTTGATATGAAGATGGAGGAATAGACAAGGCTCTGGACTTGTCACATGGGGCTTTGGTATTTTTACCGAGAAAATAGTCGGATCTCGGGAGCGGATGAGCAGTACTGATCTTTTTGGACGGATGCACGGATATCGGTGGACTTGAGGCAAACAATGATGTAGCTAGCTACATTTCTAGGCGTTGAACTAAAGAATTCATCTTACTTTCAAAATTTGTTCCAAAAGGCCTGAGTCTTGTCTTTACCCTTGAGGGGGTGAGAGTACGTGATGCGATGGAGACTACGAGAGACGGAAGTGTAGGAGGAGATTCGTTTGGCGTTTGACCACTTTTTACATGGTCTTATGCTCGGCACAGAGTTGTAAACTCGAATGTGGTGAGCTGAGCTGAGAACATGCATGCAATGGCACTGGATGGGTGTTTTGAAGCACGCCGAATCCAGCAGAGTACCCATCAGAGTTGAAAGATAGACGCTTAGGGTGTTTTACAGCACGTTGTATTCGACAGAGCTTGCAGTGTTGGAAGATAAACGCAATGTGCTATTTAAAGCACTTTATGTTCTGCATAATTCCTTCACATGCAAATTGCAATTGTGTAGAAAAGCGCGTTCCATTCGTCAAGGTCCTCCTTGTAGAGTTGGGAGATATGTACAGCAATATGTAGTGTGTAGAGCACGTTTCATTCGGTAAGGGTTGAAAAGACATTGAATTCTGCAAGGTGCTATTAGAGACGAAAGATATGTGCGGTGTGTGTAAAACGCATTTCCTTGGGCTAGACTCTCTTAGAGTTGAATGATACATGTAATATGTGCAAAGTACGTTGCATTCGCTAAGCCTCTATTGGAGATGTATGTGATATGTGTCAAGGGCATTTCATTCGTCAGGGTCCCTACAGAGCTGGCAAAGCATAGGTTTCCCAATCATATCATGAGGTTCCTAAAGTTGAAAACTGCACGAAGTCGTATAAAGATAGACCACGCTTCGTTCAACAAGTCTCCCTCAACGAAGCCGGATGAAGATTTCCAAGTCGTTGACCAGACCTAGCCCAGCCTTAATAAAGCAATGAGTCTCGAGAGGATGATGGTGTGGTGTATCCTCCGTGAAACGAAAGGCTCGGATCCGACGGCCGGAGCAACATGCAGCAGTGGTGGGTCATTCAGAGGGAATATCGGAACTTTTTCTATCAAACTCACCAGACGTATGCATGCATCTACATACCTACATATGTATCAAGAGCATTGGCTTGGCGGACTGCGCTGCAAGGAGACAAGGCCGGAGATTATGACAAGATGACTCCGCAGGGGTCCTTTGTGGATGGCCAGATGACGCTGATGATTAGTAACTTATAAAGTTGAACTAATATGAAAGGCAAAATGAAAAGAGGCCAAAAAAGAGGTTACTATCACTGCATGTCATCCGACAGCCAACCGCAACGGAACGGGACTTTGTTGCGTTGACCGTATATTCGGGCAGGGAGTGCGACTCAAGGCGCCAGAACTGCACATGACATGTGTGCATACAGAGTACATTAGGTACCTCCCTAGGTACGACTTTGTGACGAAATAAGCCCCGGGCACCAGGTATGCGGATGGGGAGTTCATCAAGCAAAGATCTAAGACCGTTGCAGTAGTCCTCGGATGTGACGAGAAGAGTCGAGTGCGATTGGTTGGAAGTTAGGAGAGAAGGCGGCAATGCGGCGGATGTATCAACGCTGCAACTCGGCCGCATCAACGGAGATCAGCATCAAGACTACATATGTATACGGAGTACTCCGTATGCATGTAGGTACCTAATGTATGTACAGACAACCGCACACCGACCAAGATGAGAAAATCGAGAGGCCTTGGGTCGAGGGGAAGCAGCTTCGGCCGGCTTTCCCTAAATGGATCCAACAAAGAGGGGTCTCGCGCAGCCCGAATGTACCTGTACATAACCTAGCACGACTCCGAACGAACGAGGCAGAGAGCTCAGAGACGGCATGTATCTATGTGAGCTGCCACTGCCTGCCAGGCACCTCTGCATGGCGCCGTCTCACGCTGTGCCTGCCAAGACAAAACGCCAAGGCCAAGAACTGAGAAGACGACGGTGAAGGTTTTGGACGATTCCCGAGAGTTCCCCGTCTGGTGTTGGTTCTGGATGTCCACGGGAGTATATGCGGATAGACCCCGCTATGCATATGCTCTCTCAGCCTCTGCCTGCCCCTCGGCTCAATGGGCTGTCGATTCAAGACTGTCTGCAAGGTCAGGCAGCCGCGCATCTGAAGGGACACAGTCACACAGACTCACGTGTCCCACTCGAGTACATGTACTCTGTTATGGTTTTGTTGCGCGACGCCGTGGCTGCACAGTGCAGCACAAGCGCGGCTGTCAGCCCTGTCGATGGAAGCCTCACGTTCAACGTTGGTGGAATCGTGGATAGAACAGGTGGGGTCGAAGACTCGGTCGGTGGCAGGCTGCACCGCTGCAGGCTGCAGCAGATAAGCGCAGATGGCAGATCATTTCGTGTCACCGGACCGAACTTCGCAGTGCGCGTCTCCACCCACTGTTAGGGCCATCCACTTAGGGCCTTTCCTGAGTCCTCAGCAACACGCAACTGCCAACAGCCCGAGGCTCAAGGTTCATCTGAGATCTCTACTCCGTAGTCTTTCAATCAAGCAAACTTCCGGGTTAGAGTCCTGACTTCCAGTGGCCGTCAGAGACCCCTCGGACCGAAATCCGACACCCGGCCTGCAGCCGTCAACTCTGCCTCCAATCACACCGTGGCTTGCCATTTTCACCCTTCTGCCGCGTTTGGGTTTCCCTCGACTCATTCTCCGCTTTGTCGTTTCAACGTCGCCAGCCGCCAGCCGCCCGTTGCTCACGCGAGTTTCCTCATTGTTTCTCGAGCCACCAAGTTCAACCGGCGATCCTTTTGCCCTCCAAAGCCCTCTGCATTTGGGGTTTCCTTTTTCTCCCTTTTCCCCACGAGACCCGAGCCAATTCGCACAATACTTCGCCGACCCAAAACCACACCACCGAACCCCGCCCCCCACCAGTCCGGTCCAACGTTGCAACCTCTGCAAAGAGCCCATCACTTTCTGAGCACGACGAGACGAAACAGATAGACGATACGCGCATACCACACACCCCCCCCTCCGAAAAAGGAAAGAAAGATAGGAAACAAGAGAGAAAGAGATACATCCTGCGTTTCAAAGTACCATAGTCTTTGGCAAGCGCAGAAAAGTCAGAGGAAAAAAAAAGAGGGACTTGCGTATGCAATTTGCGACAAGAGCATAATCAGTGATCACACGACTTTTCTTGTCCCCGAGCCGGTATAGCTGCGCTGTCACCGTAGCTGCAGGAGCTTGCTTCTGCTTTCTCGCCCCGCGTTGCAACTGAGCACAGCCCGAACCCGGGTTCGACGGCGCAATCGACTATAATGATGGCTTCGGCAACTTGGGGCGGACAGGACCAGCACATGGCTACGTCTGCGACTGACGAAGAACTCAACCACTTATTTGATATGAGCGGCATGGCTACTATAAGCGAGACGATGCAATTCGACTTCCATGGCTTTCAGGATGGCGCGTCACAGGCCATTATGGCTCAGCACCAGCACCAGCAACATTCACAGCAACAGCAACAGCAACAACACCACCACCAGCAACAACAACAACAACAACAACAGCTACACCATCAGCAACAGCTACAGCAGCAGCAGCAGCAGCAACAGGAACAACAACAACAACAGCAACAACAGCCCGATACCATCATGGCCGACGCCGACATCTCCCACATTCTTCCTCGCAGCGATGGCCTATTACAAAACCACGCTCCCACCATGACCACTGCGACGGGCATGCCGAACCAACTGCTGGGCACGTCTGCTCCCGGCGACAGCATCTCCAGCATTGACGCCCAAATCCTGTACTTGCAGCAGCAAAAATTTCACCAACAGCAGCGCCAGCTCCAGGAACAGCGTGTCACCTTCTTCTCTCCGCCCACTCATCACCACCACTCTGTTCCCTCGACGCCTCGGAGTTTGGACCTCCCTCCCGGCTCGGGCCAGTTTTACTCTCAGACCAAGCAAATGTCCCAGCGGTCTTATGATAGACGCTATCATCAGCCAATGTCCGAGCAACAAGATGTAAGTCTGATCCGATATTCACATCGCCTACGTTCTCAGGCTGGCGGGATAGGCCCGGGTTTTGAGATGACTAGAAACATATTGGACAAGCTAAAAGTACATTCGAGCTGACTGCCTGCAACATTAGATGGCGTTGACACCCTTGGTATCACCAGCGGTCACTCCCCTGGACCAGCATTTCAACATCGACAATGCCTTTGCAGTACCAGGCGCCTACTTCAGCCCACTTACCTCTCCTGCACTCCACGCCCAAAACGATGCATCATCTGTGTATGATTACAGCACGCAGTCCAACAACTCTCCTGTGGAGATGGACTTGGAGGCGCCCATCATTGCACCGCCTCTCCCCCCTGTGCCGTCTGTTGGACGCGGCACCGAGTTTCTAATGAAGTCTAGAAAGAACAGCGCAGTCAAAGCACGAGGCAATCCCGGTATCAAGAACTCACCCATCGCCAAACCTCAGCGTCGCAGGACAGGTCCCAGTCCAGCCATCATGTCCCAGGTGCTCAACGAATTGGATGAAAGCATTCTACAGTCTTCAGACCAGGGGTTCCTTCCCATGCCGGCCACATCCTCTACCGACAGTTCCGAAGAAAACGCCTCTGTATCGCCCGAGTATCTGACCGATATGCCTCCTCCGCCCGTACCATCGCGACGCTCAAACAGCAGATCGCCATATATTCAGGCTCAACATAATGGCTCGCAGCAGCCCACGCCTCGCTCCTTGACTGAGGAACAGAACCAGCGACGGCGGAAGCAGCAGCAGCTACAGCCCCAGCCTCATCCCGCCACACCAGCTTCACTAATGAAACTTGCTGCTACTAAAACGAAGACGACACAGTCCCCCACCGTCAACGCAGCGCAGAATACTGTGACTGAGAATATCGAATCCCTCGAGCTGCCGCAGTCAATAGCTAACCAACCAAATGCCCCAATCAACACACCCATCGTGTCAGCATCGCCGAGAATCGAAGCAATTTCGCCTGGAAGCACATATTCACACTCTCTCGCCACTCAAACCCAAACCCAAACCCCTGGAACAGCTTCCACGACTCAAAGCCCACAGATACGTCCTGGATCCTCCGACCCCAGCAGCGCTCGGTTCCACGCCCAGCCAGCATCCCGAAACAGCAGAAAAAGATCAACCGGCTCCGTTCACGCATCGCCCGCTCTCCTACCGCGCATATCTCCCAACCTGAAACCTCTCCTCCCCGGCGGCCCTCTCACCTCCATGGAAGACACCGCCTCGCGCCTTCTCATGACCAAGTCCAACTACCAAAACATCCTCGAGGGCAACAGCGTCCCCGGAGTATTCTACCCCACCGAGCTTTCCACGAATCTGACCTCCAAACGAACCTCCCACAAGATCGCCGAGCAAGGCCGACGGAACCGCATTAATTCCGCCTTGCAAATCATGGCGAGTTTGCTTCCTGATCAGCAGAAACTCAAGGAGTGTGCTGCGGAGGAAGCTGCTGAGGCCAAGGAAAACCAGGGCGAGAAGAGCAAAAAGGGCGAAAAGGGTGAGAGTAAGGGTGATAAGGGGAACAACTTGCCGAATAGTAAGGCAAGTGTGGTGGAGAGTGCCATTGTGCATATGAAGCATTTGCAGGAGGAGAATGGGCAGCTGAGGGAAGAGGTGGAGGGGTTGAGGAGGGAGTTGGAGAGGGTGAGGGGGGGTGCGGGGAGTTGAGAGGGGCTTGAAGGGGCTGTATATTCAACATAATCATGGTATGGGGATCGTATGTTCTTGGCGGTTCTTTTTTTCTTTTCCGCGGGGGTTTCTTTTGGTTCTTTGATGACGACACATGACGACGATGATGGATGGTATTGGATTCATTCTGCTCAACCTGGGTTGTGTGGGTAATAGTAGAGCTAATTAGTGTATATGTATACTCCGTAGATTCCCCCTCCTCCTTTTGTATCTCATCTTGTTGTATAATGTTTGTAAAAAAAGGAAACTGTGTTCAGTAAAGGACTTTTGCGCTGCTTTTCAGCACATAGTGCGACATGTAAGGGGGCCTTCATACAATTTGGCCTGGCGCGTAGGCTATATGCGACGAATGTAAATCTTTTGATGCACTGTATCACTTCTGCTTTTTTTCCGATTTGCTGTACGATGGGACGATGCTGAATGGGGTGACTAAATGTCTGGAGCACTTTGTTTTGAATTTTCAGGATTATGAGTATGTATTACCTATGTAGATATATTGGTGTGGCTTTCAATATGTGAGTTCCAATTCTTGAATCCAAGTTCGTTTGTACTTTACGGGTGTGATATATACTCTTTCTGCTTCATATGATATGAAGGATCATCTTCGTGTAAGGCGACAGGTGCAAATGGAGGCATTTCCTGATGCAGTCATCACGTCTCATGCCCGTCGTGCTACATACTCGCGAGTCGCAAGCTGCGTGGCGTCGCTCTTGGTTTCTCCAGACTCCATGCGAGATATTGTGAGACCGGTACAACGATTCTAGAACCAAGGGCTATGGTGGTTCAACCCATCCGATTCATCATCGTTCCCGTCTCCATTCATCATCGTCATCTCATCATCATTCTTCTTCATGATAGTCATCATCATGCATATTTTTCTTCTTTCCTTCTTACATCTCCATCACGATACCCCCCTTACATCCCCATCCTTCGCCAAAACATCCTCATCCAGTTGCTCCATCACCTCCAGCACAAGTTTCAGACTATCCATGAAGGAATTCACCGCCACGCGCAACATGCGATTCGTCGTAGCCTGATAGTGTACCGTCAGGACTGATGCGCCGCTGCCACTCTCATCTCCATTCTTGGCCTCGGGACCCGTTGAGAACTTCCTCTGGACGAGGGGCGAGAGCTCAGGGTCTACCTGCAGGGCTTGCAACGCGATGCTTGCGAGGCGGGCTGTGGAGAGGGGTATTTGGAGAGAGCTGTGAGAGCGGCAGACAAGGAGGGTTAGTCGATTTTTATCTTTACTATCTATGACTAGCGGGGTCTACCGAAAAAAAAGAACGAATTGTTTCTTGAAGAGAGCAGGAGTGACAAGAGTGATAAAAGTATGCTATATCTCAGGGAGCCCGGTGTATGCGAGTCAAAACGTACATGGAGCATGGGAATTGGTCGGATGAGACCATGATGACGACTTTGTAGTGGGTGGAGGAGGAGTGCAAAGAGTCACTCTGGCAGCCGCCTATATGCTCTCTCTCAGACTGGAGTGTTTAGTTTAGTTGTTCGTACTCGTAGGCGCTGGTGCATTGTTTATGTTTTGCGATGAGGAGTCGAGATGCAACAATCCGTCAGGAATGCGAATAGCGGCAACGGCTGCAGCCTCGTCGCAAGCGCCAATGAGAGTCGCAAGCGGCTGGAATGCAAAATGCGTGCGATGCCCCCCTCCAGAGTCCATGAGTCCATAGCGGCTTCCCCGTAGAGGCGGCGCGGGAGCACGCACATTGGACAAAGATGTCGTCGTTGCCCCGACAACACGCCAAACCCCCACACAAACGACCGCTTCGGGACGAGTACCCTGCAGAAAACAACATTGGCAGGGGTCCTGTATGGACGTGCATACATAACATGGTTCAGGCCAATGTAGCACGCTGCAACAAGGCGACGAACTGCGAGGATCAGCAACCGCAAGCTTGCCTCTTGCCTTGTTATCATCTGCGAGAGAAGCCCATCCACCAGGGTTGCCCTCCTCTTTCCTCGCTTCTGTTTTTTTATTTCCATCTTTTATCTTTTCAGCCTTCCTTCCCTCCTCCTTCCATCGTGACAATAAGCATTGTGAAGGGGCCGCCTCCTATCACCGCTTCGTCCCGTCAAGCAACTCCCCTCTCTCGGTGTTTGTTTGTGCAACCCGGTCATCCTCCCACCACCTTTCCGCGTTCGACATCAAGCTTCTCGGGCATCGCGTTGAGTGCCTGTTGACATTGCTGCTGATGCGGTGTGGCCTCAATTCGACTACATAAAGCATTATTATACGGAGAGGGCCTTTTGTTGTTGTTGTTTGCCCAAGGTCTGTTGTTGGAGCTTGCGCATACGAAGTCACGACGAAGATTCACCAACTAAGCCCGGAGGGACGAGTCTTTCGATAGATCGCCTCGTGCAGTCTTTTATTTTCTAGTCGTCTTGTTGTTGAGCTTTGCTGGTGAAGCTTGCACTACAGCGCCTTTCGCCGTCTGCATTCTGTCTGGCCGGTCGACTGCAGCTATTCATCACCATTGGACTGTTTGATATCTTGAGCACGTGCTCTTCTTGCCCGTCGCATTCCAAGCGCAGAGATATCTGAGCTTGCATAAAATGGCGCCTTCCAGGAACGCGTCCAACATGGGACAAATTATCGAGTATATTCCGGGTATGTGTTATTGTTGTTGCCTCACGAATACACTGGCACTGCTGTGTTGCCTTTTGCATGGCCATATCACCCGGATTGGCATGGGTATCCGAACTAACCACTGCTTCATCCAGATCGCTTGTATCTCGGCGCCTACGTCCAGCCTCCGACCACAGATACTCTGTTCCCCGGAAGCGAGCCGCCAGCCTCCCCAAGAAAGCGAGGCCATAGAGCGACAGACTCCGTCTCATCGTCTGTGAGCAAAGGACGTCTCTCGCCATGCTATTTCACTGTCGATGACAGTCTTCTGTACAATGCGTTCCATCACGACTTCGGCCCATTTCATATCGGCCACTTGTACCGCTTTGCGATTCGATTCCACGATATCCTCGGTGCCAAGGAGAACAAAGACCGACCTGTTGTTTTCTGGAGCGCAGCTGATCCGAGAAGTGAGTGATTGATATTGGACAGTTCTGTCCAGATTGTGTGCAAGCTCAGCTGCTAACTTAAGCCCAGGTCGTGCCAATGCTGCCTGTATGCTTGCCTGCTATATGGTCTTGATCCAGAATTGGCCACCGCATCTGGCTCTGGCTCCGATTGCTCAAGTCGATCCCCCGCTTATGCCGTTCCGAGACGCCGGCTATAGCCAGGCAGACTACGGCATCACCGTTCAAGACGTTGTGTATGGTGTCTGGAAGGCCAAGGAGGAGAAGTGCATTGATCTGGACAACTTCGATCTTGAAATGTACGAGAAATATGAGCGCGTGGAACAGGGTGACTTCAACTGGATCACGCCGCACTTCCTCGCGTTTGCTTCTCCTCAAGACACTCAGGTTGGCAAGATCACACCAGACTCTGAGCTGTACCCTCTGCTACCGCGAGACTTGGGTGCGGTGGAAGCCCATCCGACTTTGCCACAGTCCTTCAAGAACGTCTTGACTCACTTTGCGGAAAAGGAGATTGGCTTGGTCGTTCGCCTCAACTCCCATCTGTACTCGCCATCGTATTTTGAGGCTCTGGGAATTCAGCACGTGGACATGATATTTGACGATGGCACCTGTCCGCCTCTCACGACGGTGCGCAAATTCATCCGGTTAGCACACGAGACGATTTTGATCAAGAAGAAGGGCATCGCCGTTCACTGCAAGGCTGGCCTAGGTCGAACGGGATGCCTCATTGGTGCCTACCTGATCTACCGCCACGGCTTCACTGCCGATGAGGTCATTTCATTTATGCGCTTCATGCGCCCCGGTATGGTCGTTGGACCTCAGCAGCACTGGTTGCATCTGAACCAAGGCACATTCCGAGAGTGGTGGGTTGAGGAGCGCGTTGAGCGCCGCCTGCGGAAAGAGATGGCTGCTGCTGCTGCCGTCGCTGCTTCTGCCTCTGCGTCTGCAGCGGCCAATGCCGCGCCAAGTACGCCCATCCGAGCCATACACAAGGCAGGCCTCCGCCACGGGCAAATGTCGACGCCTCCGAATCACAGCCCGTCGAACCGCACGCCGCTGAGCGAAGTCGATCAAGACCGTAAGAATGGTGCGCAGGACGACTACTTGCCGGCCCCCACACCAGGACAGCCCAGAAAGACGACTCGTGCGGCAGACCGCCAGCATCCCTATCAGCGATCTGGCATGCGTAAAGCCAGCAACAGGGAAGAGAAAAGCTTGGACGAGGAGCGAGCGACAGATTCAGATGAGGAACTGCGTATGCGCATCTCGCGCAGTAGTCGCAAGGCATGCTCTCAGTCACCAATGCGAAGCCCCAAAGTACGCTCTGTGAGCCAAACAACGTCGACCATCTACCTCATCAACAATGATGCGTCGCAGGATGCGGAAAATGTTGGGTCCGGCCGAAGCCCGAAATATTCAATGGATCGTGTTACTAGTACGCCTAGTGTCATGACCAAGGTTCGCACCAGCAAGCGGGCAGGATCCGAGTCTCCTCTGCGAGCCAAGGACTCTGCCGGGATACGAAAGACGAGCGGCCGCGTGGGCAGCGCAAGCATGACTGCCTCTGCCATGACGGCCATGACGACGGCGCGGAAAGTCTCGAGCTCGTCATAGGGGACGAGCCAGGCACAGCAGCGACTTGAGCGGCGTAGGAGACGCGAGCGACGCGAACGAAGTGAGCATCGGTGAACTTGGTTGTGTCAAATTGAGCTCATGCTTTGCGATTCGACGTGCGCGCCCCAATGTCTGTTTTTCTATTTTTACTCTGCATTATTGACGATCATGATGACTCAATTGATGTCTCTGTTTCACGAGCGATTCGTGTCATGTTACCGCATAGCACAAACTGCATATAGTTTTGATACATGTCTTGTAGTCCCTTTTTGCGTTGCCAGTGGACATTCTGCTGGCTAGATATTCTGCTGGGCATTCTTAGTGGCTGGACATTCTTACTGGCCGGGAGAGCCAAGGGCAGGAGGAGAAGAGCTTCTGAACGACGTCGAGAATGAAGCATTTTGTTAGACGACTGTAAAGGAGAGCCGACACAAGGAGGTGTCAATCAACGGATGATGCGTTTCAATGGTTGCTTTTGTGTTGTCTTCTTTTTTTTGGTAGCATCCTTCTTGGTCATGGTATCTGGACCGGCGCAACGGGGTGGCACGGCTGAATGCGTGTTTTATGTAACTGTTCTTCTTTTTCTTCATGACTTTTTGGTAATGGTACTTTCAGTAAGGATTATTTGAATACGCTGGTCCTTTGTGCATTATTTCGTGATGGCATTCAGGTGGAGAGGAAGTGTACCTGTACTACCGAGGTAGGTAGCTGGGCCCCAGGTCAGGTCGGCTTAATGGACTAATGTTGAGGCTTCGGAGGGGTGTTTACATGCTTATGTGTGAATGCGTATCTACGTGTTGACGTATGTTTCTGTTCATCATGTTGCGTGCATTAGGGTGAACCCGAGTGAGTGGGTTACATGTATGTACCTTTTGTGACGGAGATGTGGCGGGACCGCGGTACCTGCATACCGATTCAACGAACACCCTCTGCATGTTATGTTCTTCTAGCCTGAGTGACTATACCTTTTCAGGTACGTGACTGCATGTGTGTGAGATGTGAAATATATGTAGCGTGTGTTGTGCATATGTAGGCTGATTGATTCCCAAGAACTACATAGGTTCAATATATTCTGGTTTATGTAGACGAACGAACCTCTCTCCCCCACCTTCCCCCTCTCTATCGACGAGGTCTCTACATAGGGATACTGGCATTTGGCAACTTTGCGCATTGCGCGTAGTGTGGACCGTGGTACAGGCAAGTCCCCCGCAAGAAGAGTCTTCACTTCATAGCACACCATCTCGTTAGGAAGCGTCTTCCATATCAATTACCTTCCCATGTGTCCGATTTCAATGTGGCATGGACCACGTTTTCATGTGCGTAAACCGTTCCAATTCATTGATATGTAGATAGTATTTCACAACAGCCATACTCGTAGTGAACAATTCCTTCATAACATTGTAGTCCCGCTCACTCATCTCATTTGACCCGTTTTCCAACAACACCATTATTCCTATGTTGAAATCAAATCAAGCGCCACCGTGTGTGTATGTGTGCAAGTGCATTTTCTCTCCACTGGAGCGGATTATTCAATTACAGTCGCCGTTGCTGGCCGTTGCCGGGAGCTGCGTCCGGTATCGAGTCCGCCTTGGCAGCCTCCGGGTGACAAACCTCCTGGGTTCAGCTTCTAGTGTCGCCGCCGCCCTCGTGTCAAAGTCTTTCTTTCCTCGTTCCCAAAAAAAAAAAGTGTACAAGTTCTGTCCAATCTAATATACTTTCTTCTTCTCGTCGATGCTGAACTGGCCAGGGCCGCTGTTGACCAGGAGGAGGAGACCGCCGACAATGGACAGGATCTGGAAAAAGTCATACTTGGCGAAGTCCTTGTGGGGGTGGTGCTCGTGAAGCTAGCGTAGAGGGGTTTTCGTTAGCGTCAAATCATGTCCCATTGACCAATTCCCTGTTGACCATTCACAATAGTAGACTTACAGTCCAAAAGTTATTGACAAATAGGTTGAAAATGCTGAGAATCACGACCAACAAGGTAGCGCTAAACTTGGCCTTGAAGCCCACCACGACCATGATGCAGGCGCCAGCTCCCAAGAGCGAAACCAGAATTCGCCACACGGACCACTGGCCAGTGAAGACGAAGCCAATGAAGAGGAAGATGAGCAAGACACGGCCAGCCAACTGAAAGTACATCTTGCGGTCCTTCTCGTCCAGCTGGGGAAGTCCAGCAAAGGCCTTGGTCTTGCGCACCCACGAGTCGGACAGGACCATGAGCAGACCGCCAATGACGGACAGGTTTCGGAAGAAGAAGTTGAGGTCGAAGATCAGGCCATAGCCGAGAGCCTGGGTGACCACTACGCCCATGAGACCGGCGACAGCGTAGTCAGAGTGCTTGCGGGCGATGACGAGGGTGGAACAGGACACCATGGCGGCGACGTTGACGATCAGAAACATGTGAGTGAGTCCATTGGGGACTATAACCGAGTTGAAGAGAAAAAGAAAAAAAAAGAATTAGTGATGGACTGCAAAGCTGGTGGCAACCAGGCCCAGGAGCCTGGCCTTGCCGATATACCGCGGACAGAACTAGAACGCAGGAGGACGAAGAAGGAGGTTTGCTTACTGCTTCGGTAATCGTGGAGATAGAGGAGCTGGTCACGCCATTGCATGATAATTCGCAGGGCATCTTCGATAAAGGTGACGACGATCAAGAATCGGCCAATGGCAGGTAGGTAGCTAAACAAGACACCGAGGAACACGAGTTGGCAAAGATTGCTTTGTGGATATGTTGGATGTACCGGGAAAACTAGGAAGTCACTCACGGCTTGAGGGGTTCACTGAGACTGTCCAGAACATCTTCGACCTTGCTGGTATAAGGACGAATCTGATCGAGGATTCTTTGAAAGGGGGGCTCAGCACCCAATGGTGGTTTGAGCAGCAGAACCTATATCTAGATGTCAAGACTCAAGAGGCAAAGGCGGAACTTGAAATA
>SRQL01000250.1:0-38208 GCA_018360575.1 Claviceps sp. LM454 group G7
AGTAGGACCTATGTACCCCTCATCAAGCTGCAGCGTGATTGGCTGCAACCCCCTGTCAGTGACCTGAAGTGAGGGTTAAGACCGCTAAGGGGATGCAACAGGATTTTGCCAACTGCCTCAACGCTTAACCCGATTTGGCGCAAACCTGCATGTCGAGGTACTTCTCTCGGAGTCTTGATACATGGGATACCGAGCTCTTTCACAGAGCTAAAGTGAATTGCCTCGAGAAGCCAGGGGTAGGTTACAGGTATACTTACCTAAGTGAAGTTTTTGCGTGCGATGATCAAGAACAAAGACGAAGTACCTTTGAAGTACATACAGTTATAAAGAAATCCGTTACATGCCTACATATGTACTTCCACATCCAAATCGGGTTAAGCGTTAAGGCAGTTGGCAAAATCCTGGAGGCGTATTTCCGTACTCATGTACCTAACGCGTCAACTCATTTCCGCATCCCGTCGCCCTAAAGCCAATCAAACCAATCATCGCGATGCGCTACGGAGTACTCCGTACACAACCGAACAATGGTACACAACCGAACAATGGAACCTGGAAGCAAACAATGGGCCCACTACGGGAGCTTCCCAACCTCTCCGCACCAGAACTGCACCTCGGCCCTCGGGATATGTACCCCCTGTGTTGAGGGCAGGGAGAGTGCTAGTCCATTTAGGGACTAGTGCAGACGAGAGAACACAACTCTCGAGCGCTCTCTGAAAACCTTTACTCTGTAGTGTAAATACAACCTGTTTTATGAGAGCACTGCTTCCAACCCTTGAGAAGGGCAATTTGCTCAATACCCTGGTATGTACCTCCTAACTATTAATAACACAAGGACCTCGAGACCGTCCGTCAAAGTATAAAAATCGAGTTCCTGCCCTTCTTTGGTCGTAGTTTATTAAGCCTTAAAGGTGTCCACGTGTACTGTAAAGTGTTTTCACTTAAGGTTTTGAGATTCGGACGGGGCGGAAAAGCATTTCATGTTGATATCTAGGTAGGTATTTAGGTATACTCCGTAGCACGTGGCAAGTACTAAGTAGAGTATCTCAGTATACATATCTAGGTACATATGTACGGAGTAGGTATGCGCGCGCGGAGTACGTGTGTTATTATACAAATGCCAAACTATGTATAACAAACAACAAACAACACGTGCGACGGCAGGCTCGTGACTCGTCTCGTCTCATCTCCTCGGCTAACATAAAATACGCTTAATCCATGATTCATACGATTTTGCATACACCTGCACAGAGACTTGCACGCATCAAACAACATCTTTCTACATACATAAGTGATACATGTGCATTCAATACGTACACGGTACATGCACTCACCCACATACATACTCCGTACATACATGTCCTTTCCTTCCCCATTCCTCATGAGTCATGAGTCATGAGTCATCCATCTCTCACGAGTCACCATGCGCAACGCCCCCCCTTACACTCTATTCAGACACGTGGCTACCAAATCCGCAGATGAGGTTTGCCCGTCATGTGGTTCAAAGGGAGCTTGACTCTTCCGTGTAGGCGAAAAGTACACAAAG
The DNA here is from genome assembly GCA_018360575.1 of Claviceps sp. LM454 group G7. Lineage (NCBI taxonomy): Eukaryota > Fungi > Ascomycota > Sordariomycetes > Hypocreales > Clavicipitaceae > Claviceps > Claviceps sp. LM454 group G7. The sequence goes on from SRQL01000250.1 coordinate 1,544, forward strand.
GGTCGTGTCGTGTCAAGTCGCGACACGCTGAGCTAAATTGAAGTCATCTTCCGAGGTGGAGATCCAGGTACATACATAACCCCATTCGCCAATGTCGGTCCTCCAACTCCATGCGTATTTGACTACTCTATTCCGTATACTCGCGACTACCATATTGAATGTCTTACCTATCCTTATTACAATACATATTCCTATCCTTCATTATGTTATGTATGTAGTCCCAGACTCCCACATATGTACCCATCCTCCACTAAAAACATTCCCAACAAGAAAACGCCAATGTCTACATTACCTAACTCCGTGCATACATACATATTTCCATGTGGCGTTGCACTGCCCCTGGCTAAGTTCTAACATGGCTAGCTCCAGGGCCGCCAAAACCCAAAAACCTAAAACGATATGTACGCCACCCCCCTAGCTCACGCACCTGTATCGGCATTCACCGGTACCGTGAAGCCTGAAGGTAACGCCATCACTAGGTAGGTAGGCTTCCCGGCCCCCCTTTTTTTATTCGTTGCAGATAGCCGAGGGTTTGAAACGTCAAAGACGTCATGCCGTGTGTTGGGACTTGAGGTGGTACATGTACGCGCCGACTGTACATACATTTCTGAGTGCACATAGGTAGAATGGAGGGGGTTGGGTGGCTGGGTACAAAGCTCTTTCTTGAAGCCAATGGGTATTTCTTAGCTAGTTTGTTCTCACTGAATGTGCTTGATGATTGATACGTGAAATTTTCTCAATGGATATGGATCTCATTATCTCCTTGGAGGTTCTTGGTTCCGTTAAATCTCTTCACTGTATGCAAGTCTTACTGGAGGTTCTTGGTCAGTCAAAATCTCTGCAAGGTTCGCTCTCACTACTATAGTCCGTTGAAATCTCAGATCTGTTCAATGAGTACAGATCTCACCGGGTATCCTTTGAGTCGTAAGTTTATTCATTGTATGGAGCTCCGAACTCACGAGTCACTGGATGTTCTTGACCCGTAAGGCTCATCGACATAGACCGCTCTCACACTCACGCTCTCCTACCGCAAACGTGGCGCGTTTGGGGTCGGCTTGGGCTCGATACCAACAGTATAGTTTGTATACTGGTCATCCATCGTTTGGGCTCGGGCGCTGACTCGCCCTCGGGCTTGACAACACCAGTAAAGTCTGTACACTGATCACGTTTGGGCTCACACTTGGACCAGAATACACAGCATAGCACACAAACCAATCATCCAGTCACGCACGCCAGATCATATCAGATGAGAGCATCAAGGCATCAAAGAATCTCCATCCTGTCAGGGCAAGTTCCATTGAACACCCTGATACAGGACACAAGGCCGTGCCAATTCATTACCGATGGAAAGCTTCCCCTCCACCACTCCCCGCTTCCTAGCCTCCCGCCAATGGCCATTCGTCCGTTTCGTCATACCTCCATAACAAAACCTCTGTCGCTGATTGTTGTCATGCATTACAGACTCATGTTGTGGAAATTCCAAGCCGCTCATTTCCCGTAGTCCAAATCCCGAAGCTCAAATGTAGGTCCTTATGGACACATGATGAAAATACTCCCAATGAGAAAGAAAGGGAAATATAAAAAGAAAACGAAGTGGGTAATTTGAAAGAAAGACAGGAATACAAGACCGAAAGGAAAGATTACAAATGAGAAAAGCAATGATGATCCTGATAGGACACTTTTCACCTTCCAAGGGGATTGGTTGCCCCTCTACCTTCATCTCTAGAGGCTCTAGCGATATAGACACGGCGTATATACATCTACCCCGACCACGGATCAAAATTCTTAGACCCTCAGCGACAATGTCCATTAGTCATAGAGTCCTTGCCATGGCGGACACACACACCCCTCTCTTTCCATCCATCCATCGTTACATTATGCTTCGTTTGTGCGGATCAAAGCAGCTATCTGTGTGCTTTTCCGGCTTGTTGTGAAGCAATGTTCGGCCGCTCCAGACACCAGAAGTGGATGGGGCACGACATGCTCAATCCATGCTCGATCGAAGTCTTGTGGACTTTCCTGCTGTGCGTTTAATTTTCCAGAAATCGTTCTTTGCACAATGTCCACGACCTCTGAACCGTGTGGAAACACAGAGGATCATGTCGAAAAGCATGCTGAAACAGGCCGTGAGGATATACACCCAGCCATATTCCAAATGCTGTAGCGCGAGATGACGCCTGGGCCTTGACCATCAAAACACGGCATTGACGACATCATCTCCAAAAGGCTTCCCACAGCCACGGAAGCATCAGTTTCATCGAGATACACAAGTACCCTGTTCGTCGTGCAGACCACAAGGATGGAGTGTTTTCGACAAGTGGGTCCAGGGGGTGTATGTTGGTGTACAAGTTGCAAATAGTGAGTAAAAACATAAAATCAAGCTCAGAGAGTGGTTCCTCGAGCGGTTCGTCGGGGCGCAGTCCCGCTAGAGTATAGGCCATTTCCCTAATGCTGCTCGTCGTGCCTTGTACAGCTGTCATGAAATCGCATCTTTTGCCCGATATGGACAAACGGAAACATGGCCGAGAGGTGCTGCTGGCTTGGATGCCGTCGCCTCCGGCAGGTCTTCAGTACCGCATCGTCTCTAGTAGCTCATCGAAAGTATTGCATCGGGGTTCAGTACCCCATCGAGCCTCGAATCAATCATCGAGATTCAGTACCCCGTCGAGTCTCCAACCTCATCGAGATGGACTCATCAAAGTCTAGTACCTCTCCTGTCGATACCCATTCCCGCGAGGAGTATCATATTGAACCCCCGTCATGGAATCCGGCCCGCTTGCGTGCATCGATAGGGACCGGAGCGGGGGCAGCTCATTTCGACTAGGTCCGGCATACGCGTCATTCCCGTAACCCGACAACTTGGACTGCGAACTGTGAGACTGCGGTGGCGCTGACGAGGGCACTGGCGCTGGCGACGGCGGCGGTGGCGGCTGTGCATGTCCTGTCGAGTTCAACTCTCCTCGAAGCTGTGCCATTTCCATGCGCATGGTTGAAAGCTCGCGGCGCAGCATCTCATTTTCGGCCGTTGTATTGCCGAAATGCAGTTGGATTGCACGAAGATGCTCAGACTGCCGTTGGTGTTCGGTAATGGCTATTACATACGCGGGTTAGCACCCTGCCGAATTCAGTTGCAGCATTCCCAATCGCGTCGTCAAAGCCCTTTTCAACGTGGATAGTCAAACAACAAACAAACACAGAAAAGGAAACTACCTTTGGTTAGGATCTCCCATTTAGAAGCCTTTGAACCACGTTCTTGTGGCATCAAGTCCCTCAGCTGGTCAAAGAGCTCCTTCATTTCTGTTCGCCTTTTCCGCTCGGCTAGCTTGTGGCTAACCCTCAGCTCTGGTGTTCGACTATAAGGCTGCGATCCCGGCATTCCGTTGATGTCTTCGGCATGCAAGTCGCTCAATTGCTTGTGTTGCATACTGTGATGATGAACGGGAGGGAACTCGCTCGAGATGCTGGGCACGCGCCCAAACTCAGCACCGTCCTCCAGTCTCCGTTGCCCAGGTGGAAGTCTCGACTCGGTTGTGAACTGGCTACTAGCTACTGATTCCGTCACACTGCTGCGGCGAGAGTCGTCATAAGGGCCAGGGGGCCCAACTCGTTGAATCTCTTCTTCGGGGAAAGCCCACGCCTGGCCCTTTGTCGGCTCCGCAGCGCGAGCAATGTGGCTCGTGGCCGGCCCCGTGATGGCAGGGGCAGTTTTGCCGATTTTAGGTGGTTCAATTGGGTTTCGTTCAGCGCTGGGGTGATAGCCATTAGAAATCCTGTGTACCGAGATAGAGTCTAGAGCATATCCTCGATTTCTTTGTGCATGAAGCGTGCTCTGTATTGACGCGGTTGAGTGATTGCTATTGGCGTATGGAGAATTACTCAGGCGCATGTCGCTGATGCCCTGGTTGATTCTGCTATCAACGCTCTCTCTTCTGGGTCCTCCAACTCCCAAATTCTCTCCCAGACTGGATCCGCGGCGCATCTGACATTCGTTATGTAACGGCCGATCGTAGCGACGGTCGTTGTTGGGGGACGCGGGAGAAACCATGGAGGCAACGCTCATGCTACTCGCCGAAGGAGAGATCAGTGCTCGAGGAATTGTGTTGGCCGCAACAGGGGAGGGGGTCTTGTCTGCGAGTGACGACTGATAGCCTGATCCCGGACTATGCCCATTCGCGGTGAAAGACGCAGCTGAAGTGTCTGTAGAGGGTTAGTTTATTGATCGCTTTTGGTAAGCCAATTGCTTGCGCGCCACAAGGGCAGACATACGCTTACTCGATGTTTCTGGTGTTGAGTAGAAGCCAGAATCGCGCAGATGTGGAGGCGGGTGGCTGTTGGTGACTGGCGAATCGTCACTGTTGAGGATGTTGGGCAATCCCGCCTTGGGCAGCATGTTTGTCTGCATGCCTTGCGACTCCATAGTGACTAGCAGAATTGAGTGTTTGTGCTGATGTGGTGGCCCAGTCGCGTCCGCTCCGGTCGGGAATCAGTCTGTCTCACGGTAGCGAAACGATGAGCAGCCGCAGGAGGAAGACAGCAGTTTCGAGTCGCACACAATGTCCAAAAGATGCGTCCGAAAGAGGACGGACTTGGGATGCGAGAGGGAATGCAAGCAGCTGGACTGCAAAGACAAAAGTGTTCCGTAAGGGTTACGAGAAAAGAAGCGAAAAAAAAGAAAGGAGTGGAATTCGCGACTCGTGTCAATTGCTGCTAGTTTGGGATATGAGATAAAGTCGAGGGGGTCGAGGCGTGGGTCGCTGATCTGTCTTTTTTTTTTCGTGGAGAGGAACGTGGCTGAATGGCTGAGCGGTATAATGACAGCAGCAAGCCGTGTCTTGTTGTCTTTCAATATTGAGCAACGGATAGTTCTCGCGAGGTTGCTGTCCAAAGGACACTGCACCCGTCTTATGCGGAAGGGAAGACGACAGTCGCGGGGCTCGAATTGACTGCAACGGTCCAAGGGGGTACATGCATGTACGCAACGGTTAGTCACGAGAAAGCGTTTCACACCAAGAAAGGCGGCCGTTTGTTGCTTGCTCGACAGAGCGCCTGTGGGAAAAGCGTCGGATGTTCAACAGCGCGAAGTTCCGAGGAACAAGGTTGCTCCAGACAGTTCGCAGTCTGCGCCAGGGGCAGTAAAGTGGCCAGAGTGCAAAATCTCAGTTCGTTGGAGGCGCACTAAAAGCCACAGAGCCAGAGGGCATTTGTCGACAAACGATGTGCAGGGAAGCCAGGCTATGTACGCGCAAGGGGTATTACCGACAAAATGCGCGGGTTTGCAAGAGGCAGAGATGAGCTACGCAAAGACTCAAGAAGGCAGACAAGGCGGCCGACGAGTCTTTTCGCTGTAGATGAGAACCGAGGGAATAAAATATGAAAGAGATTCAAGGAGAAAAAAAAAGAAGAAAACAAGAAAACAAAGTGAACAGAAGCTGATATGAGGAGCGGCCAGCAGCGGTACATACGGCAGGTAGACTTGGCCAGGGTGTGTGCTCAGTGGCACTTACACGTTAGGGGGTGGTAATAGTGAAGAAGGGCAGGGGTACCTAGGTAGAAAAGGGCGCTGCTTGGACGGGGGTGTAGCGTGGCACGAGATGCGACCAGAGAGACAGGTCACAGAACACGCACACACGCACGAACCAAGCCATGCCACCAGCCTGCACATGTACCGGGCTGCGGGGCCCTCACGGGGAGCCTCACAACTTACAAGGGAGACGATGCACTGATGCAGCCAAGAGGCAAGACGGTCCACGTATGTACCTACTCCGTACTCCGTAAGTGCCCTCTTTATTTGCTTTTCGTCCTGAACTTGGCCGGCCCTGTTCCGTGGACGGCGCCGTGTGCCTTGCCCACCGGTCAGTCCCTACCTACGGAGTACTCCTATGTATGTAGCATAAATAAAGGCATCCAGGCATCATACCCGCGAGCGATAGCGCGCCATGCGATCCCACAGTCACACGGAGGGGTGGCACTAGAGCGGCTGTGGGGTGACTTTCGAAGGGTAGCTTGTGGGGGGTGTGCATACATATCGGCCGGCACCCATGGAGGACGTGCTTGCATGTGTGCGGTGCAGCATGGCACGCAGGGTAGCTCTCAGTAGGCAGGCAAAAGGGCACACAGAAGGCAGCTTAACTTGGCAGCTTTGCCACGCGTTATCAGCTGCGCAAGAGCCAGCCAGCGAACCTGCGGCCTGCGGCAGGAGCTTTGCCGCGGCAGAAGAGGCGCCTATGTACCTTCTCCCCCGCACCCCCGGCTCGGCGTTGCCTTCAAGTTTCGACTTTCAACCCTTCATCGCGATATGTGTACCGTGTACGTATGTACATACATACAGAGTATTCGTAATTATCTATGTACTCCGTATACTGCGTACGTATGTATGTACGTGAATATCTACCCACACTGACATCGACCATCCAGAGTCCAGACAGCCAACTTGTGCTTGATCTGCTCTGCAAGGGAGATGGGAGAGGCATCGGCCCATCTGGCATCAGGTCCCTCGGCCCGCATACCGTTGCGGTCACATGATCCTCTGTACAGGGCGTTGCGCGGCGCCATCAGAGATTCCTGTGTCAGAATGTTATTCTGTGTGTACGGAGTATGTGAATCTACCTACATAACTCCTACATTACCTGCATGTACAATATCGTCCTGTCTCGCACATGCTCGCCACCCAGAGCACAGCATCGGGATTCGGGAGCACCAAGGACGTGCCTTGTGGCCAAGCAGATCAACCTGTGCAGCAGCGACTCCGCCCTCGCGATGCATGTATGTACGTATGATCCAAGGGAGGAATTCATCCCGGCACATGGCGAGTTGCGTTCTCGGTCGAGATGACAGAAACAGATTGCTCACAGGTGGATTTGACGAGGGGGTGGGTGCGGGAAGTGGGGGGCCTTGATATGTATGTACAACAGGTACTGTACGGAATGCATGTACATGTATCGTAACTTCGTCGGTTCTGATCGTGCGAATTCCTACCTTCTCGCCCAGGAACCCCCCTGAGCATCCCCGACGTGATCGGATATCGGATCAGCAGGAAACGTCGAGGCAGATCAGCAGGCAAGCAAGTTGGGCTGACACAATAACGGGAATGCCGATGTGACCAACAAACGAGCAAACAGGCAGTCAAGCGGTCAAACGATCAAACGATCAAACATCCATCTGTAGCTACTGTATTGACTCCGCCCCATAACGGGGAACTAGCAACAACGCAGACGACAGGAGTCAGGACTAACTCGGTCATGATGGGCATTTATTTATATCTGCTATGTACTCCGTACACGCATGCTATTTTTTCTTCTCACCTTTCGCCTTAGAATCTCACGCCGTTCTCTCGAACTGATCCGTTGCGTGATCACTACATACCTGCTGTGCCTGCATGAGCCGTCCGAAGCCATGGGTTAGCGGCAACGGCAGACGGCAATGTCAAGTGATCGGTTCCATCTGCGGTACGTGTAGGTACACGCGGACTTACACTGCATACACGCACCAAGGTCCAACCATGATAGGATCCGGCAGCGCCTTCCAAAGAAGACAATCAAAATCCCAATTGCGTCATTATACAGAGCACTATACACATCCTTAACACCTGGTCTGTGGCGAAGAGGGACGTCTTGACTCTTGAAAGGCATCGCCTTGTGCGAGTGCGACTAACCCTAACACCGCGCATAGCCGAGAAGAGGCAGAGCGGCCGAGAAGGAAGAGGCGAGGATCCCGACACCCATTCTTTTCCCGCAACCAGGTGTCGTATTACGCCTCCCAAAGCCCATATCGGGGATGCCAGGGATGCGCGCGTGTAACTTCTTCCTCAACATCGTCCAGGGGTGCGAACGGCGCGTGGTCGTGGCCTCAGCTTGGCGACGGGACAGATGACAACTTACAAGAAATGGAGCGGGCAGGAAGCGCAGCGGGGACGGCCCTGGCGGAAGATCTATCCGGTGAAGCTCTCACGTCGTGATCCATCCGACCAAGACTACATGAGCAGTACCTATGTACATACATGCTTCGTAGTAGAGCCTAGAGGAGCCAACTTGTCTTTGCGGGTCAGAACATCGGCAAAGGGGCCAAGAACGCCCTCGCGCCGCAGGATGGCCACATGGGAGCCGGCAGCCCTGTCTATCGGAAGGAAAAAGAATGAAAGGTGCGTGCTGGCAGGCAACAGACAGACAGGCATGTGGACGACGTGTATACATACCTACGGAGTATTCTCCGTAAGTACATACATAGTCCACTGTCCACGCCGTGGTGTTACCCTCATAGCATGGCCTCAATGTCATGCTCCCTCTATTTCAGGGATACCTACGGAGTAGGAGTCCTCCCCCAAAGGCGTTGTCTCGTACGAGAAGCAAAACTGGCACCCGCGATTCGGACATGGAGATCTGGCCGGCAATGCCTGCGTGTTGCTTGAGCAAGGGGTAGCCTCCCCACCAAAGACTCCATCCGCGATCTCCACCACCATCTACTCCGTACCTGGTATGTACATATGTATATGTACCTTACTACGTACCTCCTACTGGACCTTGGCTAGCGTGCTGTAGGATTGGAGCTTTTTTGGCAAGGATCTCGCCTGGCAGGGCCGCAGTGCTCCCGAAAACGATCCCGGCAACGCAACGGCCTTTCAACTTCAATTTGTTGGCGGCTGTCCGGAGAAAGCTCGCGAGGATTTGGAGGGATCCGCCCAACGGGGCATGTACGGGGTACCTAAGGGAGTCTGATGGCCTGGGGTTCGGTTTAGAGGCCCAGGCCGACAAGGACTTCCTTTCCCTACCTACTCCGTATGTATGTACCTACGGAGTAGTAATAGGCACTCAGCACTGAGGCCGGGGGATCTCATGGCGTTCCAAAATAAGTACATGTACTCCGTATGTATGTGCCTAATGTACATAAGCAGGGGATGTGACAGCGCGTTTACTCCGTACGCAGCATAGATCTCAGATTGAGGTCGAGTTCGTGAAGGGACAAAGTACGCAAGGACAGAGTAGCCCTCGCGCGTCTTTCCCATCAGGTTCCCCAATCCGTACAAATGTCCAGCGTGAGACAGCCTTGATTCATGTTCCCCTTTTCCAGCGGGGGAAGAAGCGCGTAACACTTCGTTAGTCTCTTTGCGTGCATGCGTGCCGTGCGAATTGTGTTGGTGCCCAGCCATGCAGGGTCTCCCGAAGGAAAGCACTACGTACTACTCCGTAGGCTGTCTTTGCAAGTCGAAACAGAAGCTGATGTTTCTCGTGAGCGTCTGTGGGCGGGTGTTCCTAGAGAAGTGAAGAGAATGTCTAGGCTTGTGGCTCACATTGCGTCCCACGTTCGTGTAGGTATGTATTCATAATCGTACACAGTTCCCATGCTCGTGTAATTCCACGTTCGTGTCATTCTCACGCTCGTGTAGTTTCCACGCCTATGTGGTCATACTTCTATCAAGGCCCGGTATCACTCAAGCTCACAGAACTTGCACCACGCCACGAAAAGGCCACAACACTCTCGGCTCCGGATCCAGATTGAAGGGCTGAGCGCACCCCATCTCTTCCAACGCGACAAGTCATAAGGAAAGAACGTCTTCCACCCACAGAAGCTTGTGGCGGCCGCCAGCGAGGCATGGGCCTTTTCTCTGAAAGGCTTCGGCGGACGAAGTTGGTTGCAATGTCATGCTGATCAACATGACCAGAGGTTTTGCATGTCGGACGAAAGCCAGATGTATCGCAGCTGCATAAACATGGCGGTTTTGATACTGACGAACCAGAAGAATATGACCCACTGCATAGACTGCCGCATCAGTCAGACCGACATGCGAACAGATATGCACGAACGGATATGAGCGCGGCCACAAATGGGGTTGTGTGTGTGTACGTTTAAGTTGGAATCAGTGACACCAATGAACCATGTCGCTGGTCGGTCGGGACGCACGTTTGGTTGCTCAATCCGGACTGGGAAGGCACTGATCAGGATCGTAGCTGACGTAGCTGAAGTTGTACCAGCGATAGCCAAGTTGCTCCTTCCTCGTGCTGCAAAGCGACTTATTACTAGCTCCAGCAGAGGATGACGGCGAGGCACTGACGTTCCCGTCTTGTTCCTTCCGTGACAAAGGGAGGCGGGGACATTTGCAGAGCAGCCGCAGAGAAAGAAATAAGCAAGAGTCCTGAGTCCTGACCAGGTATTCTGCTATGTATTCCGTTTCATTTTTGTTCGGTTTTTTTCTTCTTTGCCGTTTTTTTTTACCCCCATCCACTCTACATGATGCACGTGCGTGCGGTTCTCGCCGGCACTCGCTCAACATGATGACGGCTTCCTGCCACGTGAAGCCCGTACCCACCTCGAATGCTCCTTCCTCGCTGCTGGATGATGGATCACTTGTCCCGCCCTGAGCGCGCCACAGCGTGTCCGCTTTTGCATGAAAGTCGCAGGCTCACGACTCACGAGTCAACCAGTCTATCAGACAATGTGATCAAACCACATTTTGTCCCGTCACGCTGCATGCATATCGCCGACCGGCTTCGTTGGCAACGGTAGCGGTAACGCTTGCGAGCACCGTTGTTGCTCCGACAGCAAGATACACACAATGCGCTCATCATGCGCCTTGTAGCATTTACTCGGCCGCCTACACAGCTTCTTCCATATCTCGCTCATCTAGGCATGTACGTGCTTGGGCACAGACAGGTGGTGATGGACGAACGCGCTTGATACGAGCGTAGGAATGACCGCCACCGTCGGCTGTCACACGTAACCCAGCACAAGATGCTCATTCACACGCGCCGCATCGGTCACGTCTTCTTATTTGCCGACGGAACGCGGCACTCACTTCACTTCCTCGCGAGCCAAAGCAAGCAGCATCGTCGACACGGTAGTTACACTTCGCTATGCAGGTCGAGATCGTGTCTGTCGGTCAACATGGTTCATTCAACCTGGTTCATGAAGATGATTGCATTCAGTGTTCACACTATGTATCGAGCTCCTCACATCGACTTCAAGTGTCGGCTACCTGTTGATCACATCGGACAACTCCTACCGGCGACTGAGCGTATTTCTCTTTTTTATCCGGCTAATGTGCCGACACACCGGTATAGGTACTCAAGGGCTTGCGCGCTCGTTGGGGATCATACGAAAGCGGACACTTGCGGCCCTGAGATCCAAGTAGGTAGGTAGGTATAACCATTTACTGACCGGTGCTAGTCTATGTATCAAATCGCAATCGACTACCTTCCTAGCCGCCATGCTTTCCATGGCGCGGCTGGGAGCAGGTGGTTCCGGACCACTTGATGAATACGGCTTCAAAGTTCAAGCAAGAACCACGTGCGGGTACACACTGATGGCGCGGCAGCTTCCAACTGGTCTCCTCGTTGGACCGAACGAGATATGTACCCCTTTCGCCGAGTCTGAACCTACATCTTTCTGATCCAAATTGGCAATGAAGCGGCGCCCTAGGGCCTACAGTGCCAAGCCATCAGTCTGAAAACTCCAAGAGAGTGTCATGAATTCACATTTTCTTCTCATGAGGGACCAAATGCGCAATGGCATATTGAAAATTAGTCGCGCGAGTCGCGCGCCTTACTATGAGCCTATCAGTATCAGCTCAATTGAGCCGTCTCAATCATCCAAACGAGCGTCATGCGATCATGCTTCTCTCCTGCTCCTGCCTGTAAACAACGAATGATTTAACTCCCACGAGGAAACGTTTCCTCATCGAGGGTCTCAGACAACATTTCGTGTCTCGGTCTCGAAGCGCTCGACTCGTCACGTTCCGCACTCCCCCCTTTCCCCTCTCCCCAAACAACCGGCCAATCCTCGTCTAGAAACAAGTTGGCAGGCCCCTTTTTGCCTCCGGTGTGAGACCAGGGCAGGTCAACAACATATGCTCTGCTTTAGGAATGCCCAGGCGTGATTTTGGTATGCTGAGCCGTTCGCTGACTGACCCTATTTCGCCCATTGGTCGATAGCAACTTCTGGCTCTTGTCTCAGTCTCAAAGATGGAAGCTTTGTGAAGACGCAGCCAGGCAGCGTGCTGCTCGGACATCGGACAAAAAGTATAAGTCTGAGCGGAGCTACATATCAGCGTTGACGATGGTTTCGCTCGACACGAGACCTTATGGCTCAGACGCCACAGAGTATCACCCTCATGGCACGCCACATGTTAAGGAATATACGAATCCGGCGTTTTGTTTGTGTGCTTTCTTTTGTACATCACCACAAGTGGAGCTTTGCAGCACATCTTGGCGCCGTTACCTTTTCTACCAACACGCAGCACTTGGCTGAGCTGTGGTAGGTATGGTTGCGTTGGCACGATGCAGTTTGCCACATGAGCAGCATCCACCTGGAGGGAAACCCCCAATTTGTCATTCAATGCGCCGGCCCTCGATATGCAGCTCGACTGCACATTCAATGAAACAGTGCTCAGAAACTACGGCACTTTCTCAAACTCCATGAAAGGAGCCCTCAGCCCTATCCACCACAACCAGACCGACGATTGTAAAATTATGTCACGATTGGTCTGTCTCAATTTTCATCAACGGATGATCAGTGTCCAGTTTGTACGGGGTACATATGTACGTATAGTCGTTTCGAGACTATATTACATTACCCAGATTCAAGATGGGTCTACGGACCAGTGCGCAACGTGCCTTTAATCAGTCATGCATTTGTTCATCCATCCACTTATCAGGCACTGATTCCATCATTCGCTATCCATATATTCATTCGTTCAACGGTTCATTAGAAGCAACGGGCGTATTGCAGAGTCCATCGACACTTGGTTTTGTTGACTACCACGTTAAAAAGAACAAGCAATGGCTAAACTTGTTGGGCCCGCAGCCGATCGTCTTCCAGTGAGTTATTGTCTTCACCTTTGCATGCATGGGCCCTGGGGGAAATGTTGGTCCCTGGACTGGCTCGACTGAAGCTGCTGTTTCATACTGATCGCTTGTCTCAAACGTTTGCTTGGCGCTCACTACACGAGTACACGAGTATTATGAGGCCGCTGCCTTTGTCGAGAGCCCAGGATTTGAGCGACGGAAGGAACCTCGGCAAACTTGCAGGTACATATTCCTGTGCCTCATCTGTAATTCCTGCTGTTGGTCTGTAAGTCGACCAGGATAGCTGACAAATTTATGGCGGGACGCGTTGACTACATACATACGTACCTGCAGTTGTAGCAGCCCCCTTGCTTCTGCAACGTGTGAGGCTGTATGTAATGGAGACGGTTTTGTTTGGATGAACGCCGTGCCTGATACATCAGACGAACGTCAGAGGGGCAGTCCGACTCGATAGTGAGGTCTAGTCCAACAGCATGAGATTCATCTCTCACGTCTCCTGGGTCCTGACATCTCAAGAGTCGAGAACAGCAAGTCTATATGCGGCATAGTCAACTGCGACAGCGGATACCTCCGTTTCGTCTCAATAACCTGCATTCATACAACAGCGTATGCTACAAGATGAGAATTTGACTAGCAGGAATTAGTTTCAAAGCAGTCCACCGTGGCCCCCAACGCCAAGAATAGGTCGTTGCTGGATATTCCAAATAAGCATGCGTCGCATTGCCAATTTCGACTCAAAACTGTCGCAGACGGTAGCCACGAGAACGGCAGACAGAGGAAAGACTTTCCATCACGCCAGGGTTCACACATGATAACGGAACGGGCAGCCACTGACGCCAACACGCCCAAGACTCCACACGAACGGTTGTCCGCGCTGCTACCACGGACAAATGGCGGGAACCCGGCTATCGGCCAAGCCAAAAATGTCTCGCGCCCCTGATGCTACAGGCTAGAAAGACAAGTTTTCATCTATCTACTCCGTAGATTCCCGCTATGCAGTTGAAATGAGCCGCGGTGTTGGTCGATGACCGTCGATCAGACCTGCAGTGCAGTGTGTGAGAGGTAACATGCATGTAGATATGCATACCTAGTACGGAGTAGTAGTCCATGATTCTGCATGCCGTCCGGGAAAGCAGCCGAAGCCAGGTGTCTGGAAGAACCCCGATTTACCGACGCAAGATGGAGAACTGAAGGACTGAAACGATACTTCACGGCCAGGCCAATCATGGAACAAACACAGTATACGGGGAATAGGTTGGAGTCTTCCACCGTGTTCTTCCCGCACGCAGTCTACTTCACATGTGTCCACCGTGCATATGTACAACCTCCTAATACACGGCAAAGTCTCATTACCGTTGCAACGCGCCCCTCCATGCGTCCACCGCACGGCGTTATCAGAAACAAAGACACCCGATACAGACATGATATGTAGATCACCCCATACAAGATATATTATTCCAAATACTTGCAACGTGTGAGTCGCTATTTTCTTTCTTTTGCTATTCTTGTTTCTTGCCCTTCTTTTCTTTTTCTTCTTCTTCAATTTGCCCAACTTCCAGCTGCTCACCCCTCCTTTCCCCCAACGGCCAGCGGCCCTTCCCGCGACAACATGGCCCATGGGGCGCCGCCTTGCCAGGATTCCCCATTCAACGCCAGCAAACGCAGGGGGCGTTAAAGAATGGTCCGGCCGCCGTCGGTGCCCTCTGATTAAATTACAGGATTCAGCGGCATACTCCGTACATACAGACATATGGAGTAGTTACATACTGGTAAGTACATACCTACCTACCTATATGTATATACATACCTTACATATGTATGTAAATACAACTTGGCGGCACTAACGCAGTAGTTGCGATCGCGGCCGCTAGACCCCCTCAGTGCTCACCATCCGGGCCGTTTTTCTTTTCTCTCAAAAACAGGATGAAGACCCCGTATTTCACTTGCGAGAGCCGGAACTTGGAAGGGGCGTTGTGCGGGCGCGTTGTGACTTGTGGGCTTGTTGGGATTACAATCATTACATACGCGGATGCTGACTGACTGACAGAGACAGACAGACTGGAACAAAACATGGATGTTGGAGCCTGGAGGGGACGGGGTTCCGTATGTACTCCGTATGTACATATGTACCCCTCGATTGGCGTAGGTACTCCGTATGTAGTTCATTGCAGAGCAGGTACCTGCCTACGGAGTACAGTTCACTACCTAGGTACCTATCGAAGAGGGGTGTATGTACCGTGTGTCCGAGACACACGAGGCGGGCGTAAATGAATGTCGTGCAGAATGCGCAAAGACTGAGGTAGGTAGGTCAGAGCAAAAAGGAGCAAAGCGTGCATAAGCCCAGCTTCATCGTCATTCATTTTGACATTTGGGAGGGTTGTATTTTGGAGTTAGATAGTCTGATTTGTGAAGTTGGTTTGGGTTTGCCTTACAAGTTACCAGTGCGACTTGAAACGATGTGACAGCTTCGTGCGTTGCTAATCTAGGTATGTACGAAGTATGTATCGGTTCCGGGCTTGACGCATTTGACTATTTTCTTTATTTCCGTTGCTTTTTCTTCGGACTCCTCTTCATCTGCAACTCACGGAAGGCTGTGCAGAGGGGCGGTTGGAACTTGGAAGGCGTCTGCGAGTCAGCTACCTACCTACCCTACGACAAGTCGCGGCCAACGCGCCTCGTGAGATCGTCAAAATTAGCAAGCTCTGCCTAACTACCCATTGCAGAGGTATATACAGACATGTAGTAAATTACCTGGACAGGATAGAAGTGAAAAGAAAATCCTCCGTCCTGGAAGGCATCTTGGCTCTTTGAAATTAGCATTCTACGTAAGGTATTTGAGCGACTAGGAAACAAGTTTGGCTGTACCAAGTGTACATATGTATAACATTATAACATACAATATATCGCTATGTAGCTCTGTGCGTAACTTCAGAGGTCATAACGTGTACATACAAACATGCAACACGACTGCCATACAGATACGCAGCCGTCGTTGTCGTCGTCGTCATCATCTCATTAGATGGTGTTATATACAAAACGCTTCTCTCCCAAGCAAGGCTGCCCCCTCGTGGCTAATACATCATACCCGCTGTCCGGAAGTCACTCCGAAGTTGAAATCACACCTGGTATGTATTAGAAATCGAATTCTGATCGGAAAATATTAGGATCCACGCCCGCGACCGTCTTCTCAACCAAGTCCCTACGGCCCATTTGCGTAAACACACGCCGCAGAGTATCGTATAGAGTACTGCTCCGGTTCTGGATCATGATCCGTTCCATCACCTCATCAACATGTTCAGTGCTGCCGTTTCCATTGCCATCGCCACCGTCTTGATGCGACAGAATCTCATAGGCCTTGTCACGGGCCGATGTTTCAATCGACTTGTGCATCTCGAGAGCCGCGAGAAGATGTGCCGCCGCTTCTTGGTGACAGTTCATGTTGATGCAGCTGACGCCGAGGTTATAGCGCGCGCGGACAAAGTTGGGCGCGAGGGTCAGGGCGTGCTCATACGCGGAGATGGCTTCCTCGGAGCGGCCACTGTTGGCTAGAGTGGCGCCGAGGCGGTTCCAGAGGAGATGGATCTGTTCCTGCTGGTTCGTGGTGCCCAGCTCTGAGGATTGCAGCGCAGACTGGAAGCAGTCGACGGCTTTGTCGTACTCCTCGACGGCGTAGAAGAGGACGCCCAGGCCGACTTGCACGTCGGGGTCCATGTGCTCTCCGTCGGGACTGAGCTGCGCGGCCTTGATGAAGAGATCCGCGACTCGGTCGTGCAGGACCTTGCGGTCGGTGAAGCCCATGTCGTGGACTGGCTGTAGATCCTTGGGATCCAGGATATTGGGATACTTGTTGGCGAGCCAGCGCTCTAGCGTCCGGAACGCTGTGCTGTCGTATCCCTCGTTGGTATACGAAATGGACAGGCCCATCAACGCCTCGAGGTTGTTCGGATCTAGCTTCAGTGCCTGCTCCATCGCGCGGATCGCCGCCGTTTCCTTTTCGTTTTGGGCCTGCGCCTTGCCTAGGTATACCCATGCCTCAACGTGATCTGGGTTCTGCTGAACAGCCGCCTCGAAAGCTAAAGCCGCCAGCGACAAGTTTCCACCTTCCTTCATCACGCGGACGCCCTCTTCGAAGACGTTGCTCTGATTTGCGAACAGATTGTCCTGCTCAAACAGGTATGATTGCACGGCCGGATCGCCGGTTCGGCCCCAATCGAGGCCCATCGCGTATTTGGAGGATAGGCCGTTGTGGTCGTTCCACTCAGCTTCATCGAACTGATCAAACGAATCGAACATGGTATCATCGTCGAACATGGATCTAGCAGCAGCAGTCTCAGCTTGGATTCCTTTCCAGAGGGATTCGAAGTCACCAAACTCATTTGTTTCCGACTGCAAAGCCTGGTCAAAGTCTTCCAGCTCTTTCTCCGCAGCCAATTCCTCCTCCTTTTGCTTGTTTGCCAGTGTTTCCTGGTCCTGGAGCTCGAGCTGGGCGAATTGCTCTTCCCATTGGCGGTCGTCCAGCTCTACCAGCTTGCCCTTACCTTTGCCCTCGTGTTGTTGTTGCTGCTGTTGCGACTGTAGCGGCAGCTGATGAAGCATATTCTGATTCTGGTACATGGGCGGGAACATGGATTGACCATAGTCCATTCCTGTTCCCATACCCGACATGAGCCCGACGCCCAACATCGGCCGTTGGGCCATGTTGCTGGACTGACTCAGGGGAGTCGACCTTGCTGATGAACCTTGGCCCTTCATCTGCTGGAATCGAGCGAATTCGTCGGCGGACAGCTGAGCTCCAGGAGGAGGTGTGAAAGCCGACTGCATGCCGGGCTGGCTGTTGAAGTCTTGCGCCCATGACGGAGACGCCGAGCTAGGCCACATTGGAGCGTGCTGTGATGGATTCAAAGCCGGACCAGGTCCGGACTGCATGAGGAAATCTGGCTGGAGGTTTGGTGCGCCGTTCAAGAAACCGTTCATAGCCTTCATAGTTGTATCATGGTTAGCGGTGTACACTTGAAAGGGACAGTAGTGCTACAGTAGCGGAGAGAGAGCAGATATTGTGATTGAGCATCGTGCGATTTGGCGCTGATTTATTCCATCTGTATATCTAGCCACTCTTATGGTATTTGTATTACCTCGTCTTGTGGCGCATTCGCAGCCTGATTTCGAAAACCGCCCGTCTGGCCACCAGGCCCCCTCCCCACGAGCCGATCTCGCTGTAGAGTCTTGTCATCTTGAACGTGCTTCTGAAATTGGCTCAAGGGATTTCCGCTCGTGGAGCACTCGGGCCCTCCCATGAACGACATGATGCTGGCGGCGAGTATCGTTGAAGGCGCAGACGCCCGCGGGGGACGCTGGAGTGGAGGGAAGAGAACGAAGGTGGACAATGGCCGTTGGCGGAGGCGGTAGTTTCGGATGGGCCAGGTAGAAGGCTGTTGACTTGGAATGGAGAAGCAGGAGGGAATCGAAGGACGGCTTGATACAAGTATTGTGAGCACAGCGGTATACCTAGGCTTGCGTCGTCAAAACCGGTTCGTTGTCGACTGGGGAGGCTCGTCAAAGCTCGGGCAGCGAGCGAGTGGAGTGGTCGCCTTGCAAGTGCCGAGGCAGTCCTCGAAGCGTTAGACAGCTTGAAACCGCCGCCACCTGTACTGTGGGGGCAGCCACTCGCACGTGACCCTGGTGGATTTCTACTTCGCGACCCGCCGCACGGACGATATGTAACTTGAGAAGCTTATCGGCTTATCGGGCTTATCGACAACCAAGGAACCGGGACTTTTTTCTCTCCTTCAGAGAAACCCAGTTCACAGAGAAATAGAATCGCCATCAATATATTCACATACGTCACAATGCTTCGCCAAGTGTAAGTCGGTCGAAATTGACCTCGAGATGCCTTCTATAATGCACTGTTGCTAGGAGAGCTTCTCACCGTCTTTCCATCTCTTTAAAAACTTTCGCTAATTCCTTGGCTTTTTATCAGAAAACCTCGCAACGCCCGCTCAAAGCGCGCGCTAGAAAAACGCGAAGCCAAGGCGATTGAAAACCCCAAAACATGCCTCTTCCTCCGCGGAACATCCTGCTCGCAAGTCGTGCAGGATGCCCTCAACGACCTCCACTCCCTCCGCCTGCCGCTCGCCAAGAAATTCACCAAGAAGAACGCCATCCGGCCGTTTGAAGACGCCAGCTCACTCGAGTTCTTCTCAGAAAAGAACGACGCCAGTCTGCTTGTCTTTGGGAGCACACAGAAGAAGAGACCCCATGCTGTGACGTTTATCCGTACGTTTGGGTACAAGGTGTACGACATGCTGGAGCTATACCTCGATGCGGAGACGTTCCGCACCATGGCGCAGTTCAAGAACAAGAAATTCGCCGTGGGCTTGCGGCCGATGCTGCTATTTGCCGGGACGGCATTTGAGAGTCCCGTGAGCAATGAATTCACGCTGGCGAAGAGCATGCTCCTTGATTTTTTCCGCGGGGAACCCTCGGACAAGATTGACGTCGAGGGTCTGCAGTATGTTATATCGGTGACGGCTGAGGACGTCTCCGGGGATGGGGATGCCAAGCCTGCGATTCACGTGCGCGCTTACATGATCAACACGAAGCGCAGCGGGCACAAGCTCCCGCGTGTCGAGGTGGAGGAGATTGGTCCCCGGATGGATTTCCGTGTGGGCAGGGTCAAGGAGGCGGATGAGTCGATGCGCAAGGACGCGATGAAGAAGGTGCACGGACTCGAGGAGAGGCCCAAGAAGAACATTGTTACGGATACGATGGGTGACAAGATTGGGCGAGTGCACTTGGGTAGACAGGACCTCAGTGAACTGCAGCTGAGGAAGATGAAGGCGCTTAAGAGGTCGAGGAAAACGGACGAGGATCTGGTGGATGATGTTACAGTCGAGGATGTGAAGAGAGTCAAGCGCTCGACGTGAGTATGGGGCTTGAGGGAGACAAAGAGAGAGGGGTATAAATGAGGGACAGTAATGAAAAACATTGCCAATGAATTCGCTATCGCGTCATACGGGGTTCAGTCGCGATTTACTCAGGATTACTGTACTATTTTATCATGTACACATTGCTTTATTATTTGGGGATGGAATTTATGTTTTGATGGGTTTGCCTTGGGTTTGCTTCCCAGCCGGATTCTATCTTTGTGGCTTTTGGGCGGGCAAATTCCGTATGGCATCAAAAATTTGTCAGAGGGAAGGCAATAGGATGCTTTGTGGTAATTGGAGAGCAAGATGTGCGGATGATGTCTATTTTAGCTTCCTTTTTTCTGTTCTGTCTCCTATTTGCGTATTTATCTATTGACTGTTTCCTCAATGAATTTTCTAAGGTTGCCCAATCGCCTTGTACTTGAGTACACACGCGAAACAATACAGTTCGAGTAATTTTTGAACTCGTAACAGAAATATGTACTTCACCAATTTTCGAATGCGGCGTCTAGTGACCGGTACACATCCACGTCATCCACGCTCGACCAATGACACATCTTCCAACACAACACAAACATGCTCATACCAAAAAGAAGAAGGAAAACACTCAATCCAGGGGTGCTGTCATTCCATCCAACTCCGCCTGCAAAACCGCGGAAGAAGCGGCCGTGGCTGAGCCTTGAGCTGGACCTGAGGCCGAGTCTGGGCGTGGAACCGGGGTTGGAATGCTCGTAAGCTTCGAAAATAACTCAATATGGCTCATCATTGATTCCGAAGACGTCTTGCTCGCATCCGCTTCCTGCTTATAATCCACACCCCAGATAGCAGGCGGAATAGCGTCGCCCTCCCAGAGAGCGATTCGAACCGGCCACTCCAAATGCCGCCACCAGGGTGAGCCGATCTCAAATAGGCTCACCAGGCCCATGACCTCTCGGCGAGAGACACCCTGCAGCCACCATACCGGGTCCATGCGCTGGAAGAGGGCAAAAAAGCAGGCCAGGATAGCGAGAGCGCGAGGCCGCTTTTCCTCGAGGACCTCGACGAATCTGCGCGACACGCTGGCAGGAAAGGCGAGTACGGCGGGGGCATCCGGGTTTTTGTGCGCCCAGTTTAGAACGCTCACGGCGTGAAAGTAGCCTTGATGTGTAGCCGTCACCTTGTCAATGGGCTCCTTGGCCAGCTCGTCCTCTAGATTCTCCAATAAATGCCCAAAAAAGGAATTCGGGTTCAGCGGGTTCAGATCCAGCTGGAAGCTAGGTTGCGAGTCAACGACGGCCTGCACGATGCTGCTATTCCGGATCCATTGCCACGAGGTTGAAACGACTGTCTTGACACCCTGGAAGGCATGGAACCATGCCATGGGTAAGGTGTAACGTTTTGTACCTTCCTCAACACGACCGGTTTGCACATCGTCGGCATCGTCCGCATAGTCCTTGACAAAGATGCGCGACGCGGTGGCCTGAAAAGCGATCAGGGTTGCGGTTAAGAAGAGGGCCTCGGCGTTGTCGGGCGTGATGCCTTTCGCCAGGGTCGTCACGTAAGCGGCCAACGTCGAGGCCGAGTATGCGTGGGAGGCCTGCACCAAGGACTTGTCGGAGGGATGTTGCGAGCGCAGGTGGAGGGCTGCGACGCAGAGCATAGCATCTGCAAGATAGGGTTTATCCTGGAAAGCCATTTCTGGCACAGCCCGCTGCCAGATGTCGTCGGTGGCAGGAGAGTTTGTGAGAAGAGTCTTGCACGTGCTGGTGGTGTACTGATGCAGGAGCCGCAACTCCAGCAACCTGTCCACTGAGCAAGGCACCGCGGGGCGAGGCGTCTCTAATTTGGGTGTCCGCGACCGCCAGGGCGGCGAGACGGGTGATGGCGCGCTTATTTGAAGAGGCGAGGTCATCGAGGGTGAAGTCCTGTGTACATTCGGGCTGAGGGCCGGCGTGGACGCTGCCGGACTCGGGGAACCAGACGTGGCTGAGGGGGCTAGCTCTTGGAGCACACTAAGGCTCTCGAAATCACATAGAACACCATGTTTGGAGCAGTTACCGCAGCGTGGACGGACTTCATCGCACTAGTCGGCAGGACGGACGACGGAGATTCGAGCATGTCAGCTTGACCATGATGAGGCAAATACGAGGCACGCAGCAATGCTGTGTATGATGGCGTCTTTTTTTTTTTAACAAACAGCTTCAGCTGTGAAACAAATTGATATTATAAAGGGCGCTCACCTTGACCTTCCTTGTCTTACAGCGTTGACATCCCGTGCGAGATTTCTTGTGAGTACGCCGGGGCGGCATGATGCAAGACTCGAGCAGCCCACGTTGGAAGCCCGGCAGTAGTCGATGCCAATCGCATGACGACCGACGGAGGTCCAGACGCGAGGTAATCGGTCGAGGAGGGCGCTCAACTGTCCAGAATGGAGTCGAGAGCGAAGCAGCCCAGCGGTACGGAGTACAATAGGTAATTCAGTTCGTGATGTTGTCGTCGTTTGACGTGAGGCAAAGGGGGCTAGGCGCCGCTAGGCCCAGGTACAGGTACGTACATATGTCACCGCCACACCGCCACATCGCTATCGGGCCACAGCCTTCCCAATTCGCGTCTCCGAGGTTCGAACTTTCTGACATGTGGATGCGCGGGGCAGAGGGATCTAGGAGGTACTGTCTACAAGAGGATAAGCGCGCGGAATGCAACCCCCCCCAATCCTTCGGCTGAATGACGCAATTCTCAGGGGCCAACCAAATTTTTTCTTTCCCTCCAAAAAAAAGTTAAAAGACAAGGGGGGTCTTATGTATGGTACATACCACGTGTTCACCACATATGCTTCCCGCCCGCCGCTTCCGCAGCTCGATCATCTTCTGTCACTTGAACCATTGATAAATCTCATCTTCCTTTCTCAGTGACAACTCCCTTCCTCGCAAGCCAATTCACATCTTCTCAACCCGCAAACCCAACCACACAGACCAACAAGCCATGTCTCCTCCATCCGCGCCCTCGAAAGCACCCGGCTTCGGGACTCTGGCGGTCCACGCCGGAGCACCCCACGATCCTCACACAGGCGCCGTCATCGAGCCCATCTCGTTGTCGACAACATTTGCTCAGACGGCAGTGGGAAAGCCCGTTGGCGAATTCGAGTACTCGCGGTCTGCCAACCCCAACCGCAGCAACTTCGAAGCGGCAGTAGCAGCCTTGGAGCACGCAAAATACGCTCTCGCCTTTTCAAGTGGAAGTGCCACCACCGCGGTCATCATGCAGAGCCTCGCGGCGGGCAGCCACGTCATCTCGGTGTCGGACGTCTACGGCGGTACGCATCGCTACTTCACACAAGTTGCCAAAGCCCACGGCGTACACGTCACCTTCACTCCCGCCATCGAGGCCGATATCCGCGCGCTCGTGACCCCCCAGACTCGCCTCGTCTGGATCGAGTCCCCCTCCAACCCGACTCTCAGCCTAGTCGACGTCCGCGCCGTCGTCGCCGCAGCCCATGAGCACGGTATTACCGTCGTCGTCGACAACACCTTCATGTCGCCTTATATCCAGAACCCGCTCGACCTGGGCGCCGATCTGGTCGTCCACAGCGTCACCAAGTACATCAACGGCCACAGCGACGTCGTCATGGGTGTCGCGGCCTTCAACAGGGATGACCTGCGCGACCGTCTGGCTTTCCTGCAGAATGCCATTGGAGCCGTCCCCTCGGCGTTTGACTGCTGGCTCGCCCACCGTGGTCTCAAGACGTTGCACCTGCGCGCACGCGAGGCCTCGCGCAATGCCTCTGCTGTGGCCGCCGCTCTTGAGGCCTCCCCGCATGTTATTTCTGTCAACTACCCAGGTCTGGAGTCACACCCGCAACGCGCTATTGCTGTGGCTCAGCACCGCGATGGCCTTGGTGGCGGTATGCTATCCTTCCGTGTTCGCGGAGGCCACGGCGCCGCGGACCGGTTCTGCCAGTTCACGAGCCACTTCACTTTGGCTGAGTCGCTTGGTGGAATCGAGTCCCTTGTGGAGCTCCCCGCTAGTATGACCCATGCGGGTATTCCTCGCGAGCAGCGCGAAGCCGTGGGCATATATGACGACCTCGTTCGCCTGAGCTGTGGTATTGAGGATGCGGACGACCTTGCTGCTGATGTTTTGCAGGCTCTGGAGCGTGCTGTTAAGGAGACTTCCTCGGAGTAACGGCGTCGAGGGACAGTAAGCGAGCTTGGGCGGGAGCATTCACTATGTAATCACTATGGAAGGGATGAAGAAGGGCAGATTGTTTAGGACCGTATGATGATGACGACAAAATTTTCATGATACATCGTTAATGTAACAACTATAGAGGTTATATTGTCTCGGAGAGACGCTAGCCATTTACGTATCAACATATAGAGAGAATGTTATAAATACAATAGGTGAAATAGACTTCCTTGGTGGTACAACAGTGGTACTCTTGCCCAGGTAGTGTTACCTCCATGGCTTTTGTATGCATGATACGTGCATTGCATTGCATTGCATTGCATTGTGGATGACGGTCTGCATTAAGTAAGGAAATCGTGTTTTCAAAAAGCGCCGTTGCTCCCAAGTTGCATGATTGCTGTAATTCATTCATTGTTCCGCCATGAAGAACTCCCTTTCGTGGCACCCCTTTTCAAACTCGATTTCTCGCATTGATTCGCAGGCTCATCGTGATACCGAATCAATCTCCTAAGAATGCCCGGTCAAGTCTCGCCCTCGTACCTCCAATGTTTGAACATGGGTGCCAAAGTCAAGGCTCATCTTGTTCCGCGACATGTTGTTCCGTGTCGCCTTGCTCCGCAGTATCTGCTGCAGTGACATCCTGTTGCGTAACCTGCTGTTCCGTCCCTTGCGCCGCCTCTTGTTCCGCGCCATCATCCGCGCCAGGCACACGCATGATAGTGCCCGCATGCCCAACCGCCACACCACTCGCAGCAGTCCGTCGATTAATTTCATTCATACCCTGACAAGCCGTCTGCGCTATATAATGCAATTCGTCAAGGGTACCGGAATTAGAATTGATAAAGATGCCATCAAGGCTCTTTTGCCATCCTGATGTCGGGTTGTCAAGGTGGACTTGATAGGCATTCGTGTCGTACTCCTCGACAAAGGGCGCCCTTGTGCGTGCCCAGAGTTTGTATAATAGTCTACTGTCGTCGCTGGGCTCATGAGGAAAGTACAGGACGGGGTCGCCGGTTGGCGAGTTGGGTTGATGCACGCCCAGAACTACCTCGACGAAGCGCTGCGAGACGCTTCTTCCGAGACCGCAGGGGTCGATGAGATCAAACTCGGGTGGCATCGCGATATCTTCGCGGAGGTAGTGGTCGTAGGCGAGGAAGGAGGCGCGGCAGACTTTTAGTCGTGGAGTCGCGGCGCGGACGCGCATCGCCATCCACTGGCAGTCCTCGTCCGGGCGCTGGTTGGGGATACCTACCCAGAGGACTTTGCGAGAGTCTTGGTTCCAGTCGTTGGATTGCTCCGTCTTGAGATAGATCTCGTTGAGGTAGAGCTCCACAAGTGTCTCGCCAAACACTTGCGTTGTCGCCTTTAGGAACGCATCGGGCAGCATCTCGAGGCGCTTCAGCTCCAGACAGGTGAGGTTACTGAAGCTCGTGCGCGGCGTAGGCAGAGAGCGGACTCTCCAGTCCTCGACAGGAATCTGCCAGAAGCGCGTCTGTTTCAGACCCCGAGGCGGACGGTCGTCGTGGTCCATACCGACGAGACAAAGCGTCTCGAGCCGGTCTGCGTGTTCAATTACGTCCCAGAAACAGGACCCGAATGCTCGCTGCGCTTCTGTGTCGTGCCGGCGCAGAGTAAGGACCAGGTGATGGAGATCGGCAAAGACTTTCATGATGTTGCCTACGTCGGTCGGATTCAGCCATAGACTGATGATGGTCATGTCGGCGACGTTTTCGAGAACCAGCGTCTTGAGACAGGCAGAATCTTCCTCGGGTCGACAGGCCAGTGCCTTGAGGGTGTTGGCGAGAATCATGGTGGCGGCGTTGCAATGCCTGCCGACGAGCTGGAAGGGAAGGTTGAGGCGTAGACGGTCGATTTGGCGGCAATTAAATAATAGTGACTCAACCGTGTGGTAGTATTCGGTTTCGGTAAAGGAGCTCTTGTTCATGCAGTACTTTCTTCTCATGGACTGGCAGAACTCGGCCATGGTGGGAACGCGTGCGAAGACGGTCTCGAGGTAATCGACTTCCACTGCGCGAGAGGGTCAGCACGCGCACATTCTGCGATAAGCAATAGCTGGGAGGAAGGCTGTAGGGTACTTCGCACTCACTCTCATCTCGAAGAACCATCAAGTCGATGTATAGGCTTCTGCAATGGTAGCCGATAGTCTGTAGAGCATCAGGGTCTGGCCGGCGCACGTGGCTCGCTCTGCTCAAGCGGGACAACTCCAGGCCGAGGGTGCGGCATCCGGAGGGTTTAAGGACTCTGTCGAACAGGCGACAGACGAGCCGAAGTTGGAGGACACTATTCTTGGGACCTTGGGCAACACAGCGTCGCAGGATGGCGTCAATCAGCTCCCGCGGGAGACGATCCATGACGGAGGCGGTACCGGGAGGATGCACCAGGAGACGAAGGAGACGGCAAGCAAGCGGCCCAGTGGAAAACTACTAGACCGTCATCTGCGGAGAAGAAGGGAGAGATTCACTTGGATGATGAATCAAGTTGTAGAGCAAGCTGAGGGCGAGAGGATCGTTGAAAAGGACGAAGCGCCGATATAAGATTCACCCCTCTCTGTCTCGTTGAAGGCGGTGTCACCTGCTAAGCTCCAGCTCTCTGCTTCTCCTCCTTCTGCGTCAGAATTCCACCACCAGACACGAGTGATGATGGACGACACCCGTGCTTGGACGAAACTGTTAGACAAGTCTGCCGCGACTACGCAGACACAGTCGGCAGGACATGCTGAGGTCATGTCCGGATGAAGTTGAGCTTGACAATCAGCCGACTGCGGAAGAAGGGCTGGAGCGGACCCTGACGAGACTGAGTCGGAGACGGCGTCACGGACTCACGGCATGTTATTGACGCTAGGCCGCATAAAAACTGGACAACGCCCCCGTGTTGCCTCTAGACTCCTAGAGTCTACGGAGTAACTTTTAAGAGTAAACACGCGTTGTGTTACTTCGCTGTGCACCCCGGCCTTCATTTTTGTGGCATTTTCTGTGGCATTTTGTGGCATTGTCCTGTAACCGCCCACAGCCAACCACTGAAAATCCATTGCCAATCCACCCTCGCTGCAGCTGACGACGGCCGCAGCCGCGTCTCCCTTCAAAATGGTCGCAGGGCTCAGAGACACCTTTCTCCGCGCCAAGATGTTTGCCCGCTCGCTGCTAGGCGGTGACTCCACGCCAGAATCTGCCGAGACACCACCAGACTCGACACCTCCAGCTTCGACATCTCCAGTCTCGACAACACCCGCCGCACCTGCCGCACCCACCAAAGCCGAGACCTCGGCCACAGTGTCCTCCGCAGTCACCACCATGGTCATGGCCGAAACGCCCAAGGATTCGGCCGAGATGCTGTCCCAGGGCTCCCAGAATGGCCTCAAGCGAGCGAGCCCCCACGATGAACAAGACGGCGGGGGAGAGTGGCAGGTTGTATCGCGCCCGAGCAAGAAGTCTAAGAAGGTGCCTCGTCCGGGCAAGGGGAGCTACCCAGCGCTGGTCTTTTCGCCCAACGCTCGCCTCCAGTCCAAAATCAGTCTGAGCAATCTGCGCGACCTCATCACCTACATCTTTGCCGATGGCCCGGGCCCTCAATGGATCGGCGTCTCTCACCGGCCGCAATTCCGAAAGATTGTGACCATCATGGTGCCAGGCCTAGAGGAGGCCATGTTCAAGGCGGACGTGGATTTTCTGACCTACAACGACAGCAACGGCAACGATAGCGCCGACAGTGAAGACGAGGAAGAGCGTCGTCGGGCTGCGGCTTCTCCCGACGACTACTACCCGCGCGCGTTGAAAAAGGAAAACCTACCGGACCCGTTGAAGCCCTTCGCAGACATGTTTGCGCACTTGTGGCCTGTAAAAACACCGGGAGACGATAGGCATGGCAAGATGCACTCGCCCATCGCCACCTTCTTGACAACGCCGACTCCCAAGGATAAGTCCAGCAAGCAGGCGTCAGGCGTGAAGCCCGTCTCAGAGCCGCAAAGCTGGCGCAACGAACGGACGCCCATTACAGAGTTCTTGACTTCGGCCGATGAGCTCGCCGAGAATGGATACCTAGTGCACCCGGCGCTGCTTCCCGAGGGCGAGCAACGAGACAATTGTGTCGTGCCTGAAGGATGGGTCTTCACCAAGGTGGACAAGATGGAGGACGGAACCGTGCCCGAAGGCGATATTCAAGCGGGCAGCCTCACAGCGGGCAGGAAAATCTTGGCACTCGACTGCGAAATGTGTCTCACAGGCGAGAACGAGCTGGCCCTCACACGCATCAGCATCGTGGACTGGAACGGCTGCGTGGTGCTAGACGAGCTCGTCAAGCCTACCAAGCCCATCACCGACTACGTCACGCGCTTCTCTGGCATCACCGAGGAGATGCTCGCCCCCGTCACCACGACACTCGCCGACGTGCAAGCCAAGCTCCTTGCGCTCCTCGACGCCCACACCATTCTCATTGGCCACTCCCTCGAGTCCGATACGAAAGCGCTGCAGCTCTCGCATCCCTTCATCGTCGACACCTCCATGCTGTACCCGCACCCGCGCGGCCCGCCCCTCAAGTCATCCCTCAAGTACCTCGCGCAAAAGTACCTCGGGCGCGAGATCCAAAAAGGCGGCGCAGACGGCCACAATAGCATCGAAGACGCCAAGACATGTCTCGACCTCGTCAAGCAAAAGTGCGAAAAGGGCAAGCTCTGGGGCGCATCCGACGGCCAGGGCGAGAACCTTTTCCGTCGCCTCGCCCGCGCCGGCACCACGTACAAGGCCCAGGGCGGCGACGCAGCCCTCGGTGGCATCGAGATCGGCAAGACTTCCGCCGCTGTCGACTGGGGTGACCCATCCAAGGGCCTCGGCGCCGGCGCAACCTACCAGCTCGGATGCTCCTCCGACCAGGACGTCACGGACAATATCCTGCGCGCCGTCCACGGCGACCCAGATGGACTGCATGTGAAAGGCTCGGGCGTCGACTTTGTATGGGCGCGTATGCGAGAGCTCGAAGCCCTCCAGGGCTGGTGGAACAAGAACCGACTCGATATTCCGGACGCGGATGGTGCGCCGGCCCCGGCACAACGGCCTTTACAGGATGTTCTTGCGGATCTCACGGCGCGTCTTGTCCGCATTCACGATGCGCTGCCTCCGTGTACGGCTCTGCTGGTGTATTCTGGTTCGGGGGATCCTCGCCGCATGGCCCAGCTGCAGCAGATGCATGCGCAGTTTAAGAAGGAGTATAACACGCCGGGAAAGAAGTGGGATCAGCTCTCGGTGCAGTGGACTGATGTGGAGGATCAGGCTTTGAAGAGGGCTGCGCAGAAGGCGAGGGCGGGTATCGCGTTTATGGGGGTGAAGTGACCCGGGCTTCAACCTCAATGGCATTCGTATCTCCGCTCATTATCGGTTTATGGGCTTTTGTTATTACATACATGGAGATTTAAATCCAAGGCTTCATTGTTTGGGGGGTACAATAGACTAAAAAAATGGTGGCGTTGAGGACATGTTAAAAATTGCATGGTAGGAAGGGAAATGGGTATTCATGTACATTTAGAGGTTGGGAATGTATGTCGAGAAGACGGTCTTTGTATAGTTGCATGGTTTGTACATTTAGTTCAAGAACGAAAAGGCTTTGTTTGCGTAGGAGAGACTACGGTAGCGATACATTGTAGCAGCATGAAGGACGTCTACTTGCTGGTGACGTTAGCCAAAGATCATGATATAAGGGGTACTCACTTAATGATGGACTTTGAAGAGCATGTCGAGCGAGTACAAGACTCATAAAAGGAGGGTGGCGTGAGATTACAAAATAATGCGCACCCAGCCTCAACATCACGACTCACGGGCACCACGAATCTTCATTTTTTTTTATCTCGATTCAAGAAACGGGTAAACCGGCGTTCAATATAGCTGTTTTCTTCGCATATGATACATATGTAGTTATCCCGCACACGATGACGTAGCTTGGGTGCTTCAATAAGGCCTTCTTGACACTGGATGGCCAGAAGCATCATTAATCTCCCGAACGCGGCACATCGCTTGCTGGACCATTTGGCAATGTAAGTTTCTCTGGGTCCCGAGTTTCCGATTCCACGGAGTACAATGTGACAAGACCTCTAGGTACCTGGTACGCACCAAAAATGCCCCGCTAGGTAGAGGTACCTGGGATTATCGATCTTCGGCATGATGAGATAAGTACTGAATACACTCCAACTTTTTTTCATTACTCATCAAGACTTCCATTTTGTCGTGTTCGTTTCGTGTTTTCACCTAGGCGCCATTTCCTCTCAATACACAATTACTGCCTACATTGCCGGAAATCTCTCAGCATGGCACTTTACGAACTTCACGAACTTCACGAACTTCACGAACTTCACGAACTTCACGAACTTTACCAAGACTGGCCTGACCACGATGGGCGGTGGCTCCCTGCAGATAGATATGGCCGACGCACCGGATGGTATTGGCCCCATGGCCATGCCGTCCAGCCGTTATCCGAGGATGGCTACGACTACCCAGTCTGGTTTCTTTGCCGTCTCTGTCTCGCGGCAAAAAATTATGACCCCGAGATTTACGTGGAGTCCGACACTCGGGTCATTGAAAGGCATCTCAGCAGAGCTCACAATGTTCATCAACCAGATCCATCATCAAATACTAGACGGTCCTTGCCGAAGCGAGCTCTAGATCAACCAGACCTTCGCAGCTTTCCGGTCAAGAAACAAAAGACAGATGGCGCTCAGAAGGAGTCGGTCGCTGTAATTGAGTCAATCGACAAGCCTACTTTTCAGCGCCGTCTTGTTCAGTGGGCCACGAATGCGAATCCAGCGGTTGAAATTTTCGAGCATAGCGAGCTACGTGATGTTTTTAATTTTCTTGATCCTTCATTCAAGGAGGGTTCCGTGACACTTGACACCCTTCGGAATATCGTCCTCGCGGAAGTCAATTTACTCAAAGCGCGCGTCATTAAAACCTTGAAACAGAGCCCTAGCCGAGTGCACATCTCGATCGAAAGCTCGACTTCTGAGGACCGGCGATCATGTTTTACTATCAACGCGTCTTTCCTCAGTCCAGAATTCAAGCCACAGAAAATTATATTGGGAATCCCAGATCTCACTACATTCGACACTGGACAGAATTTCTCAGGCGCCGTTGCGAACGTCTTGAAGGAGTATAAATTGCTGTCTCAAGACAAGAATGAAGTCGGATGCTTTGTTCTCAATGATGCTCCAGATGGCGATCGGGTTCTTGAAGAACTTGGGCGAACGCTTCAGTGGCAAAATCCGTCAAGAAGAAGAGTTCGCTGCTTTGGACATGTCCTGCGTCATGTTGCGCAAACTATGCTTTTCGCCGACAAGAGCGAGGGGGTTGACGGCCTAGACCCGTACGATTTTCATGAGTGGGCCAAGAGAGGCCCTGTGGGCAGACTACACATTTTTCTGGCTTGGATCAAGCAATCAGATGAAGCGGCATCAATCCTAGAGGAACTACAAGTTGAGGATCCTCAAAAGAAATATACCGGCACCCTGGACGTGCTCCTTAATGACAATACTGTCTGGCTGCCCCAGTATGCCATGATTGATCGCGCGATGAAGCTCCGACCCTACCTGCAAGAGCTCAGTGAGGCTGCTATATCATGGAGCATCCACTACCGTTCAAACCATACACAACAACAAATACAAGACTCAGTCCCTCTATGTCTTTTGGATGAGAATCTGCTCACGGCCGCGGATTGGAAAGCCCTCGGCTGGTTTAACGTCATTCTCCACAGCTTTGAGAGCTGTCGTTTGAAAGAGGACAGCCGACTATTTCCGTCCAACTTCCAAAAAGGAGACCCTCAGAGACAATGCCTAAAGATCTGGGAGGTCCTAACTTCCTATCACTGTCTCCGTCTAGAACTCGGCAAGGCAAAGGTCAAGGCTGTAGATCGGCCAGAGCCTAGTTACTACGCCCTACACATCAACGCTGCCTGGACCGAGATGAAGAAGCACTACGCAAAACTCGATGAGACTCCCATCTATTACGCAGCCACAATTCTCCATCCTGGTATCCGATGGAAGCTGCTAAAGGGGATGAATGTAAAAACGGAGGAATGGCTCCGTAATGCTCGCCAACTTATCCAAACACTATGGGAAGAGGAGTACCGTGATCTTCCAGTCCCATGGGAGACGACTATTAGACCTGAGACGCCGGAAGAGGATGAAAAGGATGGAGATGATGAAAGTTATGATTGGAAATGGGATACACGGTGTGAACAGGATGAGTCGTTTGACGACGGGCCGTTGAGAGGGGTGCTTAGCGATGAACTCGAGAGATGGTTTTGTGATATAGAGTCAGAACCGTGGCCAAGAGAAAATGATCCCCTCGATTACTGGTCTTGGAGCCTCCGTTGGAAGCACTTCGACTATCACTTCCCTCGTGTAGCGAAAATGGCGATCGATGTCTTTTCGGTCCCAGCTGAGTGTGAGAGGGATTTTCCTGTCGCAGGTGGTTTGGCTTCTCTGGACCAGGCTCAGTTAGATACAAGTACGACGGCTATCTCTCGGGCTGTGAAGTCATGGGCCAAGGCTGGTCTGTTGAAAGGGTATGATGGGCTATTAAAGGAGTTGTTAGCTGGGGCATTGATTCAGAGTTAATCTCCGACGAGAAGAATGACTATCTAGTCATCATTGTAATTACAAGAATGGTCTTATATAATTCCTCCATGGAGAACGTCATGGGCGGCATACCTTGATGAACATGTCATGTACGATCATCAATGTGCAATCATTTCCTTCCCCCGTGTGAGATATGTCTGAATGAATGTGTGTCTATCATGTCTAAGATGAGGAAGGCTATCTCAATGAATGGGAGAAAAGGCCGACTATATACACCCATACATAAGCGCTCTGTGAGTCTGTATTACCATACGCACGCGACACAAGCCTCATAGGCGCTTTATGCCACCAAATTGAACAACCGAACATAGGAGCTCTGTGCTACCTACAAAACAAGCGGTATGTCGAATTTGAGGCTGCTAGCGTTTAATAATGTTTATTTCTGCACAAGCTTCGGGTTCTTGCTGTGAGTTATAAGAGTGTGGTCAGTAATTGGTTCCTGCAATGCACTGTGACGGTCTTGGGCAGGAATATGAGGCAGCGGCCTGAGCCACGGAGGTAATCGCCACTATCACCGCAACTATAGAGTGTCAGTTGTGGATTTTTTTTTCTCTTTTGCCCTTGAACTTCTGCAGGACATTGGCCTTGATGCCTTAGATCTGAGCTCGTAGTACCTCGGTATTAGATATTGTGACACAGAAAAAGCGCCAAGAAAGCCCGGTAGGTTTAGCAACAGTATTTGATCAGTATTGGGTCAACAGGGTAGGTATGGTTACATCACTATGGGATGCGCATTTATCAGTATGATTAACCAGAGTGAGAAATCTTTTCCATTTTTCTTACTGACCTCTCTTCCATCGCAGATTCTTTCCATCCCATATTGACTGATCATCTTACGGGCCGACGTGTTAAGATAACGGACGCGATGTCTCTGATCATCTCCCAATTCTCCGATTCCTCTCAGCTCTCCGTTCGACTAGGCAGCCATAGCCTCTAGGTGCGACTGGCCAGTGCCGACTATTGCAGTGCCAAGAGCGCGTGTAAAAATGTGAGGAGATAGATCATCATAGGATTGAGAGGCACTCTGTCTCCGCAACCGTTGATAATGTTAACATGTGAGGATCAAAGGTGAAGAAGTTGATTGAAGGAGCAACTATAGGAACTAGAGCTTGAGGGATCCGGGATACACATATGATATAAGTGACCGGATGGCTGAGGATCATGTGATAGATAACGTGATACAGCCACTCCACAGCCAGATTCTAACACTCCGCCTTGCTCCAAGGTCAACTCTGAGGATAGTCGAAGATTGACAATCATCAAGAGCAAACATTGAGAAGGAAAAAAAAAATAAAAAAAATATATATATATATATATAAAAGAAAACATTGAAAGGCAGTTGCAACGGGAGATCCTGCTACCCTCGGTAAAAACCCCAGTGGGAAAAAGAGCGGTAGCGTATCCGGCCTATGCCTTGCCTTGAAGTTTTAATGAGTGAAATACAGGAACGATGAAAGCAATTATGAGAAACTTATTCCAGATAACAATTAAAACAATTAAAACGACCAAAACGTTTGTAGAAAAATAACTGCCGGAAGCCGACAGACAAACAAGGTGTGACTGTAAGTAACGGAGCCGCGTGTGGACCTGTCGCGGGTTAGGTTAGAAGGGAGGGAACTCCAGTCCTATAGCATCTCTGAACTTCTCGAAGGCCTGTCTAGGCAATGGTTTGGTAAGTCCATCTGCAATTTGGTCGGCCGAAGGCACATGCTCTAAATTGATCTCCCCCGCAATTTGCTTTTCCCTAACAAAATGCCATTGAATGTCAATGTGTTTGGTTCTTGCATGGTGCTGGGGATTCTTGGCCAGTGCAATAGCGCCTTGGTTATCGCCAAAAAATTGTTACTGCAGCGGGTTGCTCGTTGAGAAGTTCTCCCAATAATCGCTTTAGCCAAATTGCCTCTTTTGCGGCTTGGGTCTGACCCATGTATTCCGCTTCGCAAGTCGAGAGTGCTACCGTAAGTTGTCGTTTAGATGACCAGCTGATCGCTCCACTACCCAAGCTGAAGATGTAACCGGATGTAGAGCGTCGCGTAGAGATGTCTCCGGCCCAGTCTGCGTCAGTGTTCCCCGTAAGAGGATGCAAGGGCCCCTTGTATACCAATTGAAGATCTTGCGTGGCATTGAGGTAACGGAAAACGCGCTTTACAGCTGAAGTGTGAGTGGAAGTAGGGTTTGACATGAAACGACTGAGACAGGAGACTGCAAAAGCGATATCTGGGTGGGTGCCGAGCATGAGGTACATCAGTGAACCAATGGCTTTGGCGTACCAAGAGCGATCCTGCTCAGTAGCACTGAAGGTCTCTGGTGCTTTGTCAAGTCTAGTATCGGTGGACATTGGTGTTGATACCTTTTTGCTACAGCCCACCATTCCAAACTCCCCAAAATCTTTTGTGTATAGGCTCTTTGGTTGAGACGGATGGTGCGATTCGGGCGATCTCTAACGATCTCCATGCCAAGGTAGAAATGACATTCCCCAAGGTCTTCCATCTCAAAGCGCTTGGAAAGAGCAGCCTTGAGCGTCGCAATCTCGTCAAGACTAGGGCCAGCGATGAGAAGATCATCAACATAAATGGCAATATAAAGGTTGCCTTTGAAGAACACCCCAAGGTCGGATGTGAGCGGCTTAAAACCCAAAGTGGCCAGGTAGGCAGACAACGTCTCGTACCAGATCCTAGGCGATTGTTTCAGGCCATACAGCGCCCTATTCAGCAGACATACACGACCTGAGCCATCCTCAAGTCCCTCCGGTTGTTCGACATACACCAGATCGTTGATCAATCCATAAAGAAACGCAGTTTTGACATCCATCTGGTGTAGTTCCAAGTTCAATGCAGCGGCGATTGCGAATATCGCTTTGTAACTCATTAGCTTGACCACCGAAGCAAACGTCTCCTGGAAGTCCACGCCCTCTTCCTGCTCGAAACCACGTACAACCCAACGCGCTTTGTACCGTACAATCTCACCAGACGGACCACGTTTGATTTTGAACACCCACTTCGCGCCCAGGACTCTTTGGTGTGTCGGTCGAGGTACTAGCGTCCAGGTCTTATTGGTGTGGAGTGAGTTGTATTCCATTTTCATTGCTCTCCATCATCGATCCCAGGAAGCTTTGTCTTTCTTTGCTTGCCTCGCGGATTTGGGTTCGATGACATTGGCGTCGGAGACTAGCATAATAGAGCTCAAGACCGCGAAAAGGAGGTTGTAGCCATAGCGTTGTACGGTATTGTCTCGATATTTGCCGCGGGTCGATCGAAATGGAAGGCGGGAATTTTCGGAGTCAGGTGGATGATCCTCGATAGATGTGAGTCGTCTTGAGGTGGTGCGCTTGGATTTGAAACGGGAGTTGAACTTTGTTTGGAGGGGTCTTGAGACGGCATGTCATGGAAGGAATCATCTGGTTCAATGTCGACTTGTCCGCTGGACGGAGGCTGTAAAGCGGCAGAGATTGGCGGACGTAAAGGCGATGGTGGAACCTCAGATGAGTCTCCCATGGACATATGCTGTGGAGCAGCAGGGACTGGCGGTCGTGAATGCAAAGACTGGACCGCGGATGAGGTGTCAATTTTCCCCTCTGGCTCAGACGCGGGAGGGAAGGCCGTCGGCGTGAGCACTCTTTTCGCTGGGTGTGAGGGAACAACCTCGAGAGGTCTTTTGGCTGACGTGGAGGGCTCAACGGGGTCGCACTCCTTAGAATTGCAGTGTTGCTCGTCAAAAACGACATTTGATGATTTGATAACCACATTGTCTTCTCTAAGAAGGAGATATATGCGACTTCCCCGATATCCGAGAAGGCGGCAGGCAGATGCCTTTGGTGCGCTCAATTTCTCCCGCTGGCCAGTGTTCTTTGCATAGCACTTACAACCGAGCGTTCGAATGTGCGCGAGATCAGGTTTATCTCCATACCATCCTTCATAGGGAGTCTTATCATGTCGGCTATGGGGGCTTCTGTTCTTGAGATAAGCTACTGACTCAGCGATAAAAGGCCAATAGGTGAGGGGAAGCCCTGAAGCGTCAAGGATTGCATGTGTTCTTTCAAGGACGATGCGATTCGTAACTTCTGCGACGCCATTTTCCTGGTGCTGGTCAGTGGCTGTGTACTCAAGATCAATGCCCGAACTTCGACAGGAGGCAGTGAATTCTGAG